>CAUYLG010005276.1:0-64011 GCA_963573385.1 Cacajao melanocephalus | reverse complement strand
AGATAGATAGATAGATAGATAGATAGATAGATAGATAGATAGACATATATAGACATACATACAGACATATATATATAGATCTTCCTTCTAATTTTGCTTTTGTACATATTGGGTGAGGGTATTATGCTGGCAGCTACAGATAACTTGCAGCCAGGGTAGGAGATTTTGCTAGCACACTGAGGAGAACAGCAGAGCACAACAAGTAGAAAGAACCCAAGTTCTTGGTGCTTCCACCATTGAAGTGCTAACTCAACCCTATCTCTTTTCTTTTGTAGAGTGAAATAATGTATTAGAGTAGACCAAATTTCTATAAAAAATGTATACCCCCTAAATACAATAGCTTAAGGTAATTGTTTACTTCTCGTTCATGTTAATGGTCAGTGGTATTCAAGTCAGTGGGGAAATTTCTTTTCACATGATCATTCAGGGATTCAGGCATTTTTTTGTCTGTAGCTCTGCCTTTTTCTTTGCATCAAGTCATGGGAAAGAGAAAGAGCATGGGAAAATGCACATAGGAGGTTTTTTTGGGCTAGGTTGGGAAGTGACATATCACTTCCACTCATTCTATTGAAGAGAACTTAAAAATGTACAGACAACTTTATCTAACTTCAAGAGAGGCTGGGAGACATAGTGTATGTATCTCTGAACTAAACATGGGGAAAAGTTTTTGTTAGAAAGCTAGTGAGCTCTCTTATGAATAATATGTATCCTTACTGTTAAAGCTACTCTTAGTCATATTTTCTGTTATAGTTCAAAGCATCCAAAAAAATACAAGCTAAACCAGAGAGACAGAAGAAGAGAGAGAGGTAGAAAGAACAAAAGGCATGAGTGCTAGATCTGGGGAAGAAGTTCATTTCTTGGAGAAAAAAAAAACTTTATAAATTAGGGGTGGGACAGGGGTGTGAGGGTAATGTTTAAAGAAAGAAGTGCTGGATTAGCAGTGACTTGTGAGGTTAACTGGACTGCAAAGAGGGTAGATTTAATAAGTTTTTCTACATACTTTGTCTTTGGATTCTGTTTTCAGCATTTAAGACACCCCAGTTTCAGTGTTTAAGTCAAGAGACACCTTGACTTATTTTAAAATTCATCTCAGTTGCTTCACTCTGTTTTTTTTTTTAAATCCTAGAATTACCCTCAGAATGAACCATATGAGTATCTGGTTTCATAAGGGTTACCTAGTATATACATCTAATCCATCCCACTAGACTATATAGCTTTTTGAGGTAGTGGGGTCAATGTGATGGAATTTGGAGAAAACAGAGGCAGAGATAACAGTTACAGTATTACCAGAGAAGTGAGAAAAACCTCAACTAAGATCTTTAAAAATAATCTCCACTGCCTGAACTGGCTTTGGGCATATGAATAGAGGGAAGGAACCAGGCTTCCAAAAGTAGGGTATGGATAAGCAACGTCACTTTAGCATGTCCTATGGTGGGATCCTGACTCATAATTAAGCCCAAATGCTCTCATGGGGAGCAGGGAGATTTGAAGAAGTCTCCTTACCTTCTGAAGTTACCTTGCCCACTCTCCTCCTATGCTGTATCTTCTCTTAAAAAATATTGAACTTATAATTTAAAAAAATTAAAGAGCACCATTCTGTCTTCCACTTTCATGGGACATTCTCCCTATTCCCCATTTTCCCGCATGTTCCTCTATCCCAGGCATACTCATTTTGTTCAGTTAACCCTAAATTATCCTTTAGGTGTGTGATTAGAATGTCACTTCCTCTAGAAAGTCTACTCAGCTCTCCCTAAACTGGGTTAAGCTCCTGTCTTGCGTGCCCTAATTGCACTTTTATTTTTCTTAGCATATTTCCAGCCCCATGGCTTGGCACTCCCCTGTTGAATTAGCTGCCTCCCTAACTGCCCCGAAAGGTCAGGGATGTGTCCTCTCTTTGCTCATAGCCCCTAGCACAGAGCTGACAACAAGTGAATGCTCTATAAAGACTTGTTAATTGAATGAATGAGTGAATGAATGGGAGACTGATACGAGCCTGAGATAGTGGCAGAGTAGCCTTGAGTCAGAGGACTGCCTTGTCAAAGTAGTAGGGAGAGAGGAGCATGAGTACAGCCTGGTGCTGGAGGTGGGTTGGGTACCCTGCAGTTGCAGGACATCAGCAGCATAACGTGAGCAGCTAAAATCTGCCTTCTAGTCCAGTGCCTATGCTGAGATTTAGCAGGATTTAAAGAGTGGAAAATAGAAAGACCCAAATAATTGGAAGTAAGACAAAGTTAAGTTTAAGTGTCTGCCATTAGGGTCTGCGTTTTATACACGCAGCAACCATGATAAGCGAATTAGTAAGCTAACTAGACCTTGATTTGAACTAATATCTGACTTGATTGTATCCCATTATCACTATTGTAGGCAAGAGATAAATTACAATTAAACAGTTTCATGTCAATATGACATAATGAGCAGAAGACTGGAGAACTTGACAGGATACCACCTACACTTCTACCAAATACACGTCCACCTTCTCCCCAGGGGAAATCACAACTTGTGTCAGCCTAAGGAAAGAAAACTTGACCCCCACATTGGAGTAACCAGGAGACCTGGGTAGGAAAATAGTCTGGCAGATGACACTGTCAATATTTCTAGGTAAGCTCATATTAATCAAGAGGCCCTCCTGAAAAGCGACTGAGTGTATTGTGTATAACTGGAGAGTAAATCCTTTTTATCTCTGTATCTATCATTGAGGGCAGGGCCTCCTGGTGCTTGACACAGTTTCTGACAGAGAAGGTCCTCAGTATGAGTTTGTTGAAAGAATGAATGAATGGGCGAATCAATAGAGTCCTACATGTTAAGTAGGTGTTGGGGGATGATGAAGAGGAGGACATGAGCATTTCTCGCATAGCTAAGTACCAGGTGATACGGTATAAAATTATGTATCTTCTTATTACAATAACTGTGAAATTGATCAGATGTCCTGTTTTCCTCGTGAGCAATTGCATCTTTCACCAGCTATGTGATCTTAAGTCAGTTAACTGAATCTCCTTGTACCTTCATTCTCCTCATCAGTAGAATGGGAATAAAAATACATATTTTACAGGGGTGTGATGAGAATTAAATTAAACAAGGTATATAAAATACTGAAGAAATAGTGGGCACCCAATTAATATTCAGTTTCTTTTCCTCAGTAAGCATTTCAGTGGTCATTGAATGGTGGATTTAAAGACAATGACTTATAAGGGTACTTTGGAGTGTCCTAAATTGATGATGTGGTCACATAAGTTTTTGTTTAGTCTTTGTGAGAAAGTGATCATCCAAAGAATTCCCTGGAGCAAAGTTATGGGATGTTCCATACATGAGATTTCACTGCTCTGGAGGACCACGTATGTAAAGTCCAGACAGGGCACATACCCTGCTATAATTCAACCAGAAAAAAGATAAGAAGAGAAATTTCTAGGGGAAGGTGGCACCTATCACTATGGCCACTTTCTTTTTGGGTGGTGATGCTAGATGGCCCAGCTCTCTGTGGTGAGAGGCTTTCCATGAGGAAGAGTCCCACACTTCCATAATTAAGGTGGAAATGTAAGCATCTGACAGCAAAGGAGTCCCAGCTGGATGTCTTTTTGTGTCAGTGTGTTTGTTTCCAGAAGAAGGACTACTGGAAATTTTACTGCCTTGTAATGTAGACATCTGGTTGGGGAACACAGGATTATTTTTTTCCTTATAAGAATCTTCTTTATTGCCTGACATGCTTTTTTGCAATGTCTTGAAATTGCAATATTGAGAATGACAAAACGTGAAAATGAATCACAAGTAAGAGTGATGGTTGAGAAATGACAAAATGGGCTGCAGGTGGAATGCAGGTTGAAATGGAATACGAATGGCAAAAGGCTTTCTCTTCCTTTTTCTCTTTTCTCCACTCTACTCCCAACTCTTGTCTAGGAAGAAAGGTAAAAGACAATGTGAGGAATAACATGTGCTACACTCAACAGGCCATTTGAGAGATGGAATTATAAAATTGTGCAATTAGGACAAGAGAAAAGGAATAGAGAATGAGGCCAGGGATGAGGGCTAAAATGAACACATGTGGATTTTATTGCTCAAGTCTGGGCTTATCATTTCCGTCATTCTGCAATCCAGAGGTGAGGAACAGGGTAAAATAGGGAGATATATGAGATGTGAAAATGACATTTTGGTTTTCAGTTGTGGCACAAGTCATGCCAAGGCTGCAATTCTAAAGGATTATACTGGCAATATTTGTGTATCAGTCAGTTATTGCTATGTAACAAAAAGTATCGGTTATTGCTGTGTAACAAAAGCAGCAGCCACCTGGGGGAAACTCTTGTCATGTTAATGGCAGAAGTACAGGAAGCAAAAAAGAAACATATGATGCTTTTAAGGTCCAGGCTTGAAATTGGCACATTGTTACTCTTCCTCACAATTTATTCCTGGCCATTCTCATGGCCAAGACCAGATGGAGGGAATATACATTTTGCTTGGGTGGGAAGAACTGCCCAATTAGATAGAAAAGGGTATGGATACCAGGATGGGCAAAGAAAGGTCTCCATTAATTACATCACAATTACCATGGTCTCTAAACTTCTCATCTTATGCTTTTAGATGGATTTTGGTAGGAGAACTGAACAGAACTACTATAACCCCCACTGAGGCAAGTGCTCAAGTTTCACCCTTTTTGGATGACCTGGCATAAGAGAAACTTATTTTAAGAAAGGGTGAGGTGTAAGCCCCTTCTACCCTGAAGGGTCACAGGATGGACAAATTAAATTGCTGATTTTTGTTACTTAGTTTAAATTGATTCACTAAGGAGTCGCTATTCTCACTATGGGGGAATGGCTTATTGCAGAGTTAGAGAGGCATCCCTAAGAGGACTGATGAAGGCATTCCAGGCCTCCCACAACAGACTTGTTCCAGAAAAGCTAGTGACAAAGGACATTTCCATTTAGTGGACATTGTTTCCCATTTTATGAATACAGATATATACAGTGAGAGGAAAATCTTCAACTTCTTCATTAAATTCATCGAAAATTTATTTTTAAAAGTACCTATATTATTACTTTCTTTGTGTTTGTTTGGAGATCAGAATGTTGAATTCTGGTTGGCAACTTCCTCTCTAACACTTTGCTCTCTCTAAGGTATTATTTTTGCCAATGTCTGACATGCTGTCTCCGTTTTTTCCTTATTTATGTATTCTTTTGCTGTAAGATCATTGACTTTGATCTTCCAGTTAAAAGATGACTTTGAATTTAATTTGACTTTACTGTATTACTTTCCATTTCTATTTATTGACCTTTGTTGTTTTAGTAATTGGTTCACCATTTTATTATTTAAAAAAGTAGATAAAATCGACCACAGAAGACAAATCTATAACTCAGTGAATTGTGATAAGGTGAACACCCATGAAACCACTGCCCAGATCAACAAAGAATGTTGCCAGCACCTCAAACAGCTTCTATGTGCCCGTTTCTAATCATAGGCTCTCTATTTTTCCAAAAGTAAACACTGACAACTTTTGAATAAAACTTGCATTTCTTAATGGTTTTATATCCCAGATGTTCATTTCTTAACATAATAGTTTAAGTGTTCCCATTACATTAAAAAAAATTTTTTTTAAATCTCTTTTAAAATCTGGAGATTCACCTTTCATCTTTTTTTCTTTTTCTTACAATTTATCTGCTGAAACACCTGTGTCATTTGACCTGTAGAATTTTACAGTCTGAATGTTATGGATTGTATAACCATGGTGTAGTTCAACTATGTCCTTCTGTATTTCCTGTACATTTATAGTGGAATGAAATTTTATCAGACTTAACTTCACCATTTGACTAGACTCTAGATGATATGTTTATTTTTATCATTAGGTGCATAATACTTCATTTATCCTCTCTCTTTTTAGCAGGAATTGATGCCTAGATCTATTACTTACTTAATAATTAATTAAATAATTAATTGATGCCTAGATTTATTAATAACAGCCTAGAGAAGCCTCCTTGCCAACATGGCAAAATGTAGATAGTGACAACTCCTGATGCTTCAACCACGTCTAGTCCTTAGGATCCCAAGGGGGTGCTTTGTCCCATAAAGAAATGAGTGAATGAACTTCCTCTCCAAATCTGTGTCCCATTTCAACAGACCATAAAGGATTTCCCTTTGGACTTAGAGTATCAAAAGTCCATGTTGATTCGCTTTTCTTCTAATGATCTGTCCTACCCACATAAACCCAAAATCAGTGTAAAGAAACAAGCAGGGGAAGAGACTTCTATTTTTCCATCTCAGCCATCCTTTTCGTTCTTCTTTAATTTTCTCTCCTTCCATCATAATTCTATCTTCTCCCAATTACATCATCAAAATTTTCAGGCACACAAATGAAAACCTTCAGATAGGAGTACTAAAAAGCAGAGAAGGATATTCTCTGCATTGTTAGTAGGCATCCTGCAAGGCTCATTGCATTTAAAATGAGGACTATTTGGTTATAAACCAGGCACTGTAAGCCATTAGTTTTAATGTACTATAGTAGATAGAATTTTCATCTGCCTGGCTTGCTTTCCTAACATCCTTCTCTTGAATTGTTTGAGTATTTCCTTCCTCACTCCATTCAGTACTATTGATATCATAATTACAGAGCCCCTTCCACCCTTCACAATAGTGGGCACATGAACTAGGTTGGCTAAGATTATTCTTTCATAGTAGCTTCAGTGACTGGTACAAGCATGAGCAGGTGACTGAAACAGAGCTCATCATAGATATCACCAGGATTAATGTATACACCTTGAGGGTGGTGCTGGCAGGTTAGTTTGGAACTCTTTGTGGCCATCCTGTCTACTAATGGAAGGAGGCTGTCTTAAGAATAATGGCACACAGAGAGGACCAGAGCTGGTAAGATGAAGAGAGATACAAAGCCTGAATCCATCTGGACCTAAATCTAAATGCATCCCTGTTCTCCCCAGCTAATGAATGAAAAATGAAGACTTAAGATAGGTCCAACTTGAATTTTCAGGGGCAAGCTTATGAAGTTGGTTTTTCCATCTGACAGACTTCAGTAAGACTGCTTTGGGAAAAGAGGAGAGAAAGGATAGAATAAAAACTAAAAGATAAAGAGTGAAAAAACAAAGACAAAGAGTGATATGGACCTCAAAACTTGCTCTGACTTTGGCAAGCACAGGGGACCAGTGGGTCCCTGAAGGAAGTTTTATATCCCCTGGAGACCTAAGCCTCAGTGTGAACTATTTCTAAGGGAGTGGGGAGCACAGTCCACCAAAGCGCTCACCATGGGACAAAGGAAATAGTGGCAGGCAGCAACTGCTAAAGGGGGCATCACCAAGGTCTGTGATCAGACTTGGAGAGAAATTTATCCCTCACCTGTGACTGCCCATCCTTAGTGCACTGTTGCAGATGCAGCAGTGGCTCTTCCCATTGAAGCATGGTAAACATGTGCTGAAAGAAGCTGCTTCTCATAATTCTCTAGTGGCTTCGCCCTCATCAAAGGTGAGTATGAGCTGATAAAGTACCCTATTCATGTTTCTCTGGCACTGTTGTCCCACTGAGGGCAACCATAGCTGAATAACAGCCTATCTGTTTAATTCAGCCTGTCTGTTTGATTTACTCTTAAGTGCCATATACTAGAATGCACCCTGAATTATACCATCAAACAAAAATACTTTGCTGGATCAAGCAATGCCTGTGAAGCCTACTGCATGAAGCTATCTGCAACCAAGGAACCCATATAGGGCTTTGGCCCTCTGAAAGAATCTAGAAACAAACCCAATCAATTATATATAAAACATATATCACAGTCGTATCCTCAAGGGAGAAAAGAATAAAAAATGCAAAGCCCCATCCAAATGACAGCAAATTCAAACAGAAAATGAAGTGTTAGCTCCCTCAAATGAGAAAGAATCAGAGCAGGAATTCCAGCAATACAAAAATCTTGAGTGTTTTATCACCTCCAAAGGATTGCACTAGCTCCCTACCAATGGATCCTATCCATACTGAAATGTCTGAAATGATAGATACAGAATTCCAAATATGAATGACAAAGAAACTCAATGAGATCCAAGAGAAAGTTGAAATCTGATCCAGCGAAGCCAGAAAAACAATCCAAGACTTGAAACATGACATAGCTATATTAAGAAAGGACCAAACAGAACTTCTGGAATTGAAAAATTCACTGGAGGAATTTCAACATACAGTTGGAAGCTTTAATAACAGACTAGACCTAGCAGAAGAAAGAATTTCAGAGCTCAAAGACTGGTCCTTCAAATCAACCCAGTCAGAAAAAAATGAAGAATTAAAGAATTAAAAACAATAAACCCTATAAGAAATATGAGATTATGTAAAGCAACCAAGCCTACAACTCATTGCCATTCCTGAGAGAGAAGAGAATGTAAGCAACTTGGAAAACATATTTGAGGATATAATTCCGGAAAATTTCCCCAATCTTACTGGAGAGGTTGACATGTAGATACAAGACATCCAGAGAACTCCTCTGAGATACATACAAGATGATCATCCCAAAGGCCCATAGTAATCAGACTTTCCAAGGTCAATTCAAAAGAAAAAATCTTAAATGAAGCTAGAGAAAAGGGCTATATTACCTATCAAGAGAATCCCATCAGGAAAACAACAAACTTGTCAGCAGAAATCCTATAAGCTAGAAGAGATTGGGGACTTATTTTCAGCATTCTTAGGGAAAAGAAATCCAGCCAAGAATTTTAATGTTGCCATAATATGCTTCATAAATGAAAGAGAAGTAAAGTCTTTCCCAGCCAAGCAATTGCTAAGGGAATTTGTTACCACTAGACAAGCCCTACATGAGATGCTTAAGGGAAATCTAAACATGGAAATGAAAATGATACTTGCTACCATAAGAGATGGAAGTGCATATACCACAGACCCAATAAAACAGCTGCACAATCACAAAGCGACTAGCTAACCATGACAACACCATGACAGAAACTTCGCATACTAATATTATATTGAACATAAATTGTTGAAATGCTCCACTTAAAAGACATAGAGTAGCAAATTAGATTAAAACAAAGACTCAACTTTTTACTGTTTTCAAAAGACGCATTTCACATGAAATGAAATCCATAGGCTCGAAGTAAGGGGAAGGAGAAAGATCTGTCATGTAAGTAGAAAACAAAAAAGACCCTAGGTGAATATTCTTGTATCAGACAAAACAGACTTTAAATGAACAACAGCAGAAAAAAAAAGACAAGAGCATTACATAATGATAAAGGGTTCAATTCAACAAGATTTAACTGGCCTAAATATATATACACCCAACATTGGAGCACCCAGATTTATTAAAAAGCTACGACTACACCTAAGAAAAGACTTATGTGCCACACAGTAATAGTGGGAGACTTCAATACCCAATTTCAAACTCTACTACAAGGCTATGATAACCAAAATCGCATAGTACTGGCAAAAAATAGATATCTTGACCAATGAAACAGAATGGAGAACCCAGAAATAAAGCTGCGTACCTACAATCAACTGGTCTTCAGCAAAGCAGTGAAACAATGAGGAAAAGACACCCTGTTCAATAAATGGTGCTGAGAAAACTAACCATATGTAGAAGAATGAAATTCAATCCCTACCCTTCATCATATACAAAAATCAACTTAAGATGGATTAAATACTTAAATATGACACCTCAAACTATACAAAATCCCCTCAGAAAACCTAGAAAAGTCCCTTCTGGACAGTGGCCTAAGAAAAAAGTTTATGACCATGTTCTCAAAAGCAAATGCAACAAAACCAAAAATTGACAATTTAGACCTAATTAAAATGGAGAGGTTCTGCACAGCAAAATAAACTATCAACAGAGCAAACAGACTACCTACAGAATGGGATAAAATATTTGCAAACTATGCATCTAACAACAGACTAATATCTAGAATGTATGAGGAACTGATTCATAAAAAAACAAACAGCCCCACTGAAAAGTGGGCAAAGGAATAACCACTTCTCAAAAGAAGACATACATTTTCCCAAGAAACATAAAAAAATGCTCAGCGTCTCTAATCATCAGAGAGATGCAAATCAAACCATAGTGGGATGCCATCTCACACCAGTCAGAATGGCTATAATTTAAGAAGTCAAAAAACAACAGATGTTGACAAGGTTGTGGAGAAAATGGAATGCTTAAACATTGTTGGTGAGATTGTAAATGAGTTTGGAGATTTCTCAGAGAACTGAAGATAGAATTACCATTCAGCTCAGCAATTCCATTACTGGGTATATACCCAAAGGAAAATATGTCATTCTACCAAAAAGTGCAGTAAACACCTGCACTCCCGTGTTTATTGCAACGCTATTCACAATAGAAAATATATAAAATCAACTTAGGTGCTCATCAAAGGTGGAATTGGCTAAAGAAAATATGGTACATATATACTGTGGAATTCTTTGCAGCCATAAAAAAGAACAAAATTATGTCATGGATACAATGAGAGGCCTAATTATCCCAAGTGAGTTAATGCGGAAACAAAACCAAATACTGCATATTCTCACTTATAAGTGGGTACTAAACATTGGGTATATGTGAATATGAAAACAGTAGACACTGGAGAATCCAAAGTGATGGGAGGGAAGGTTGAAAAACTACCTACTGGGTACTATGTTCACTATTCCGGTGACAGGTTCAACTGAAGCTCAAACCTTAGCATCAGGCAATACATTCATGTAACCAACCTGCTCATGTAGCCTCTGAATATAAAAACAAACCCCAAAAGACTGGTAAGGAAATAGAAAAAGTGATGGAAGTGGGAGTTAGAATGGGGAATTTCCATCTCAAAGCCCTAGGAATAGAGCAGAAAGTGTTCTGGCGCAGAACCCATATAACCCTGCTGTGGTGGACTGTGTTATTGGTCCCAGTTATTTAACCCTTTCCTTATCCATGTGACTTTACAGCGCCCACCCAATGTGGGCCAGGAGTACTTCTCTGCTCTTGCCATTGGTTTTGGCCATGTAACTCACTTTGGTCAAGAGAATAAGATAGAAATGATGATGTCCAGACCACGACTAGGTCTCAAGAATATTTGTTTTTGCTTTTCTGTCTCTGCCATCACCATAAGAATATGTGTAGCTACTAGTCTTAGGAGAAGGACGAGAAACATGTGGAGCAGTGCTGAGTGTTGAGCCTTGCCTGGATCAGCCAACCCACAGAGAGCTGCAGAATGAGTGAGAGAGCCCAGCCAGTTCAAAGATTGATAAGAACACATTATTGTTGTTCTAAGCCAATAATTTTGGGGATAGTTTTTTTTTATAGCATTGGTATGAATATGGATAATGGATATTCTGCCAGCATATCATCTGCAGATAACTTGAAATTTATTTATGCTAGATACTTGTACACCTAGAGATAGGGGAGGGGACTTGAGGATCCTGTGCAGAATGGAGCTTGAAGGAAAACCTACCTTTTGCCTAAGGTGGGTCTCAATAGAACCAGTGAGGAAATTTGCTGTGATTAGCTGAAATTGAGAACTTAGATAAAATCTTGTAGGTGGAAAGAGGATGAGCCTATGATTTATAAAACTACTGATTAGATCTTAGTCATTCAATTCTGGCTATTGAAGAACCTCAGGGTGTCAGGTTTGCTTTGTTTGTTTGCTGTTACCCCTTACCTAGATAATTGTAGAATCTGTTCCTTGTCAGTCACCAGTCTTCTTTCCCTACAGTAGATGCTCCAGCTTCGTCCATCTATTTGTTTTCTGTTGTTAATGTCAGTCTACATCAGCAAAGACCTGACATTTTTAGGGACCTCTAAATGATGGACCATGTAGAAATGAAACATTTTATTATTTGATAAATGGAAAAGCCAAGTACTTTTTCAGAATGATTAAACTCAGCAACTAATCCATTATTGAGGTAATTACTTTTAAATTTGCTGAAATGTTAGAGCACAGCTGGCTGTAACACCAGAAAAAAAACTGACTGCTTGTGGGTATTAGAGACAGAGGCATTAAACAAAGTATGACAATGGCAAAATGTTCTGCTCAGTGTAACAGGCCCGAAGGTGTTTGATGTTCTTCTCAGAACTTAGTAAGGTAATCTATCTTTTAATGTACTAAATCCATGTCACTTCCACAGCTATACTCTTTGGCACTTCCCTCAGCTTCTAAGAATAATCACACAGTGGGTTTTCCCTTTATTTTGACTGTAAATCACAAGGTATGACCTTGAAAGGGTCACTTCCCCTCTCTGAGTTCAGCGTTCTTACCTGTAAAAAGAGGCTGTATCTGAAATTATCTCTGAGGTCACATTCTGTTCTAAAACTGTATGACGCTCAAAAGATCAGGTTAGAAAGGTGCAACTTAAGAAAAAAAAAAAAAAGCATGGATAAGGACCAAGGAACCAATCAGAGCCTGTGTGAAGCTGAATGGTGGTCAAAAGCATCTCCAGTTAGCATTATCATGGACAAAGAAGTGTCTGAAATGGTCAGGCCAGATTTCCCAAACTCTGGTCGCCTGCAGTTTAGGATATATCGGAGACTCACAGTGCTGAAAGGGAGATGCTGGGGGCTGAAAGGAAAGACAGGGTAGGAGTACGGAACTTCCAAGAAGTGAGTTAAGGGGGGAACATTTCTCACCTATGAACTTTTAGACTGTTTCTTTTGATTATCTTTTTTGAGTTCTGTCTTGACTGCTTCTGCACATGACAGAGAAGGTATAGCACCTGCCAGCCGGGCATGGTGGCTCACACCTGTGATCTTAGCACTTTGGGAGGCTGAGGCAGGTGGATCACCTGAGGACAAGAGTTCAAGACCAGCTTGGTCAACATTATGAAACACTGTCTCTACTGAAAATATAAATATGAGCTAAACGTGGTGGCAGGCAGCTATAATCCCAGCTTCTTGGGAGGCTGAGGTAGGAGAATTGCTTCAACCCAGGAGGCAGAGGTTGCAGTGAGCCAAGATTGTACTGTTGTGCTCCAGTCTAAGTGACAGAGCAAAAAACTCCATTTTGTTTTTTTTTTAAAAGAGGGATAGCACTTGCCTATATTCAGAGAGACCTGAATGCAAAGCTCTTTTGTCCTATTAACTATGTCACTTTAAGATAACTGCTTTACCTGTGAGCTATGATTTTTATGTCTATAATATTGGAAAAATAATACCTACATCAAAGGGTTTTGAGTTTCAGTCGAAACAATACACATGGCAAAGAAATCTCAGCTGCAGCCTAGACTGGACCCACTATGGGTTTCAGCATCTGACAAATATATGAGTTGGCCCAGGAGAAGTATATTTTCAGGGGCTGTAAGGAAATTTCCAGCTCCCACCTCCCTCCCTCTCCCACCTCCCTCCTCCCTCCCTCCCTCCCTTCCTTCCTTCCTTCCTTCCTTTCTTCTCAGTCTTTCAGTGGCTGTTTATAATTGTCCTGCACCAAAGGGGGAGGTTCTTCTTTTTATCTTTTCATGCATAGTCCCTGATACCTACATGCGGTGCAGCTTGGAGAACACTCACACATGTTTCAGGGGACTTAAACCTTCTTTTCTTATGCTAAGTTCTTCCCTTATTGTACTCAATTGGCTAAGAACAAAAAGGCCTACCCAGCATCCAGTTCTTTTTACAGTTCATGGCTTTGCTTCATAGTATGCTCTGGAGTGGAAAGCCTGCATGTGGTGTCCACCTAAGGCCAGAGACATCTGGCACTCAAAGACTGGACCCCACAGGAGAGCACTCCATGGGTCCTGGGAACCCCAGCCACTCCAAAGAGGACACTCTTGGCAGAGGTTCTGAGGTCTAGTATTAAGCCCTTCTTAGAATTTTCTCTCACAGTTGCAACGCTGCTTGGCCCCGACATTGTTTAGAGTCTGGAGTTTACTGCGTAATGGGAAAGTGGAACGATGTTGATTGTATCCAGGCTTTTGTGCTGTGGTTCTAAGCAGGGGCTCTGGTTAACGTGTGATGCCCTCCCCCTCCTTTGGTATGGTTTGGTCCCAGTGCTCTTTGGAATCTGGGGAGGTTTGGCCTTTAAAAATGAAACTGCCATGGAGACTACTTTACCCAAAATTTTGGTTCGCAGCCTTCACTGGATTATCTACTGGGGCTAAGTAAAACTGGCAAGCTTGTTTTCATATCTCACAACTAAGGTTCCAAGCTATTGGATCTTCGTTTATCTGTGTGTATACATGTCTAGATGTGTCTATTTGTACATACACTTATTGTTATATGTTATGTCTACCAAATTGGCTTATAAGTAAAAGAGCACTCATAAACTAAGTAAGTCTAAGCAGTTTTCAAGTTCATGTGACTTAAAGTATCACTTTATTAAACAAGCTAGCTTTAAAATTATTGGTGGAATAAAAATAGAAATGCCTTTAGAATTGTCAGCATACATTTTGTCTCAATTTTATGTTTGTCTTGGCTAGATATTTTAAAATGTCAGGGTTACTTCAAGCTGGGAGCTGCTTGGGGTAAGCCTGCCTCCCATTCTATTCAAAGTCTCACTGAGATAGATGCATAGCTGATTGCTTCCTTTGGAAAGGTTAATCAGAAATTCAAAAGAATACAACCATTTTTCTCCCACCTGTGATCTGAAAGGCTCCCAAGTCTCCTTGCCTCAAGTTGTCCCACCTTTCTGGACCAACCAATGTTCACTTTACATGTGTTGATTATGTCTCATGTCTCCCTTGCTAAAAGTAAAAAATTAAGTACAGTGATAGAATAATTGTTTTAGGTAAACTTTTTGTGTAAATTAAAATCATAAAGTTATTTTTGATGCTTATTTAATATCTGGATCATTTCTGATTAAGAAAGGGTTTTAATATGGAGAAACATGTTTCTAAAATTGTGGAATTGTTCTTATGTATAAATGCCCATATCTAATAGTTCAGAATTTCTTGCTTTTTAGGAATTCACTAAAGTTTTAGATTACTAAGGATAAATTCTAGTTAACACATAATTCTGTATACAAAATGTGCCAGAAACAGCTATATTATTAGTGAAAAAATAATAATTTTGTCTAATTCAGAAGTTATCTAAAAGTTAGTTCAAATTACAGATCTGAAAAGGTTATTTATGAAACAATATAGTAAGGAACCATCAAGTAGAGGAGAAACATGTGGAAAAAGTTTAAATAATAAAATATTCTTTAAAACCTGATAAAGAATTGGAAACATTTGGCTAATTAATATTCCCTAGTAAAGCTCTTAGTCTTGATTAAAGTAAGAAGTATTGTAAAAATGCATCAGAAGTTTGACAGTTCTTTTTTTAATGTAGTTAAGCATGAATCTAGATTTAGTGTGGAGCCAAATTACACATACATACTTGCATGGCTTCATACTATGTTTACTGTTTTGCATGGATAGTGCTGGAGTGCTTATTGGTCATGTGCCTAAAGTGAATTTCTTAATTGCACAGGAGGAATAAATAATGATAATAATAATAATAATAATAATAATAGTGAACTTAAGGATATTGAATTGTGTATTAGGAATAAAATATTCATTATGTGGGTTCTCTGGGGCCCTATGTAACATTGTAGCCTCCGGGGTAAATTGAGTAGAAAAATTTAGGGTTGGTTTCCTGCTTATTTGTTTTGCTTCTAGTTTTCATGCATTTGCTGTTTATTCTCCTCTGGCTTGTGTATGCATATATATAAAGCCATTTTTTTTTTTTTTTTTTTTAGTTCCTAGTGGGAAGACTTTTAGTTCTGTGTTCCTATGCATTTCTAGCAAGTAATTATCCATTCCGTTTATATGGAATTCCTAAGCTACCTTTGCCACAGGAATTAATAGAGCACAGCAGCGTTTTATCTTTAATTAACTTTTTCGATTTTAGGCTTCCTGATACTTTAAGTGTGTTGAGTATACTCTCACAAATAGAATTTGAGTCATATTTCTCTCTCTCTCCCTAGTTTCTCCAAAATTTGTCAAGTATTTGTGAGTATTCTTAATTCATGGCAATGTGTTTGTTTGCATACAGTTAAGCAGGGTTGCCAGGACTGCCCAGGGAGAGAGAACCTGGAAACCTGGTATGCTGGCAAAAGGGTAAGATTTTCTTACCAATCCGTTGCTGGCCTCTTTCTGTGCAAACTGATTAAATATAAAGTAAAAGCCAGCATTTATTTGCTGTGTAAAGTTTTAATTAATTGGTTTAATGATAATAAGAGCTTAAATGAAATATTTTGTCAGAAAAGTAGAAAGTGTAATGCTTTTTAGTTCATGTGACTTTAGCAACCTTTGGAAAATAAAGACGGTTTTAAAGATTATTGGTAAAATATAATTTTCTTCTAATTGTAAACATGTGGTCTAAATTATATTCAACTATTAGGTTTGCTAAATGCTTTAATGTCATAAACTGCTGCTTTGGCTTTTGAAAATTGTTTCACTTGCCTACTTTCCTGCTAGGTAAGGCCTGAGGACATGTGGAGTTGTCCACACCCTAGCTATGTTGTAAACAGTCAAATCTTATCAGAACATAACTTGCCAGGTTTTATATTAAAGTTAAAATTGCTAACAGTCACCACTGTAACACGGAATTAAGACTACTAGAAACAGTTTTACATGGAAGGTGTGTAAAAACAATAGAATGTTTTGTGTTTTTAAAGATTATAAAAGGCTTTTCTTCTTTACAATTTCTGAGTCATCATTTTGGCAAAATAAAAAATTTATGGTAATCTGGAATTCTAAAAAAAATCTTCAGTTTCAAAATTGTCTTTCTTAATGCCTGGCTTTCTGGGTGGATCAGAGAGCCCCTGGAAACATCCAGAAGAGAGGTAAACAGGATTATTTGATGTGCTTAGGTACATGGGATTGCCAAAATGACGTTCAATCTTCTTTAGGTTATATTTTTGTGTATATTACTAATATATATACCAAAATTATATAGGATTTCTACAATTCTAACGTCTAAGTATATGCTACCAATTACAATTATAGTTATTGTTAAGTCATTGTAAACCACGGAAATAACCAAATTTCCTTGTATAAAGCTACTAACCCAAGTAAAACAAAAAGATTAATTAAATATCAAGAAAATATTTTCATGTCAAAACAGCTAATACTGAAATTGTTTAAAATAGTTTATAACCAATGGTTGATCCCATATTCCTGGGAAAACTATTAAAGCTTCACATTTGGTCACCTGTCAGACATTTAAACATTTTATAAAGAGATTTCATTCAATTGTTATTTCCATTGCATGTTTTCTGGTTATATGAAAGCTTTCCCATGCAAGAGGGCTGATGTTGTAACAGTAGGTTGTTATGCTACAGTGTATTTTCACCAGGTAAAGAAAGCTTTTTATGCTTTGAATCTTCTGGAAACCTCAGAGAAAGACTGTCCTTGCCATCCACACTACAGCAAAACTTTGGGACCTTGAACTTTGCATTCATGGTCTCACAAATGAGAAGGGTCCCTCAGTGCCCTTGGAGCTGTGCACCACTGGGACCATTAAGGTAATACCAACCAGGGAAATTTCTTCAAAGAAGAAGATGGCACCCTTGTTGAGAACAGCTTTTCCCAAGTTCACAGATTAAGACTTCCACTATCATTAAACTCTTATCTTTGAATATTTTTTCTTGCTTATGCCTCTACGAACAATGGAAGTGGAAAAGGGGTCTGTTATGTGCCCTTATGGGGTATACTTTTATTTGTGAAGAAGTTTATAGCCAGCCTTATACATGGATAACCGTATACCTTGATAGATAAAAGTTGAAGGCCCACTGTAGGTAAGAAGCTTTAATGGTACATGCAGTGTCTCATAATCAGTCAAAACCAAAACATTGGTTCACTCCTCTTAACCAACATTATGGGTTAAAGAGAGCATTGCCAGCAGGCCTATGTTCTCCTAAAAGGGCATCATTTGTTAGGTCTTTTTTTTTTCAAGGTTTAAAGTAAAGGAAATAATGATTAGAAATGTATCCCTCATGATAGGTTCTATGGCAAATTCTACTGTAAAGGCTGCAGTTACACAATAGACTCTAAATTCTCTTGTAAAGTTATAATAGAATTGGCTAAACAGAGAAGTATCTGTGCAACTGCTGGTACTTGTGGCCTATGGAGAAATACATCAGATGAAGAGTATAGAAATTCAGTGCTAGGGGATTGATGAAGAAATTGCTTGGTCAAGTGAGTAAGCTCTTTATCTAGCTCATTCTTTGATCTATTTGACTTTAGGAGGTTTGATTTATGGGGACCTTGGGTAAGGAACATGCTTCAAACTCTTGGTATTATCTTCCCAATAGTTATAATAATAGTCTCCCTGGTGTGCTATATTCTCTCAAAGGGTTTAAAGCTTGCATGCAGCGATCTCTAGAATGTCACATGGTCTCTCTTCAACTGGAATAACAGGAGCTGAAAGAAATGTGCAACCATGGGAACACCGTAACATATAAATGATGTGCTGAGATGGGAAACCCAAAATGATGGTAACTGAGAGTGATGCTAAGGCCCTAAGTTTTGATTACACCCTCATCCAAGTGAGAGCCTGATCAAAAAGGGGAATTTTTTAAAACAAAATTATGGGAGGCCATTGTTTTGAACTGAGCTCATAAACTAGGCCACAACAAACCAAACCAAACCAAAATGGAGTTGCTCATGCTAAGACTTTAAGGAAACACATAGATTCCAAAACAGACCAGTTTTTTCTCCTGCAGATCTCTATAACAAACATATCTGACAGAATAGGTATCAACCCACTGAAGCTCCCATTAAATCTTTTAATCAAATTCATTTTCTTGGCTGGGTACAGTGGCCCATGCCTGTAATCCCAGCACTTTGGGAAGCCAAGGTGGGTGGATCACGAGGTCAGGAGTTCAAGACTAGCCTGGCTAAGATGGCGAAACCCCCTCTCTACAAAAAAAAAAAATACAAAAGAATTAGCTGGGCATCGTGATGGGCACCTGTAATCCCAGCTATTTGGGAGGCTGTGGCAGAGAATTGCTTGAACCTGGGAGGTAGAGTTTGCAGTGAGCCAAGATTCCACCGCTGCACTCCAGCCTGGTGACAGAGCAAGACTCCGTCTAAAAAGCAAAAATATTATATCCTCTTGCCTAGAGACTATCAAACTTCAGATGGTCATGCAACGAAGGTTCCAGCCAGTTTCAGGTGAAGATACCACCCCTGGCCATCAAGAAGCTACCCTGACTCCACTAGACACAACAGGGCAAGAGTTCCGTGATCCCCAGTAGGTTGGGACTACGCTCCAAGCCAGCGTGAAGCAGTTATAAGAGAAAACCATCAGTCCCTCTGCCTCCCATAAAGATTTATGGGATCCCATCTCTCAGGCAGGAGATTAGGGAGGAAACTAGGGTCTGGAGGAGGGAACATAAGGCTGATTCACACTTCAGCTATAAAATATCTTCTCCATAGTATGTACACCATAAATGACTTTGTAACTTTACTTCATCCTTTCCATTTACAAAGGGCAGACTCAAAGTAACCAGTGGAATCCTCTAGGAGTATTTAAACTCCCTAGAATTCTGTAACAGGGCCTTTGAGCTCCTATGCTTGGGCTGCTCCCACACTGTGGAGTGTACTTTCATTTTCAGTAAATCCCTTCATCCCTTCCTTGCTTTGTTTGTGCATTTTGTCCAATTCTATGTTCAAGACACCAAGAACCTGGAAACCCTCCACCGTTAACAAAATGATATTATATTACACACATTTGTTAATTGCTTTAAAAAATTAACTTAAAATATCATTTCTTTATATGAGTGCATGTTAGCCAATAACATTTCCTGGCTACCTGGTGTTTCTTTGCATGGATGGAGCATAACTTAGTTACTGTGTCTCTTCTTGTTGTTGGACATTTAGATGTTTACAAGTTTTGGTTGTCATAAACATTGTAAAAACCTTATGGTGAAATCTTTGCATATATCCTTAATTGGTTCTTTAAGGCAACTCTGAGAAGTCGAAATGCTGGATCAAAGGTAATGAACTTTAAAAATAGCGTTGTCCTATGTGTTGACAAATTGCTTTCTGGGAAGGTTATGTCAACTCATATTCCCAGGAGCAGAGAAAATTGGCTCTGTTTTTAAATAATGCCAGTGAAAGGATTTTGATAATCATTCACTGCAGGCAGAATTTAATGTCTATCTCCTATAAAATCTGATCTATTAATTTAGCTGTTAACATTCTGCAAGTAAACCAGCATTTCAGCCAGGATACAGTCATTGAGGCTTAGATCTGCTAAGGACATTGCAGTCATCAGCATTCAGGACTTGACAGTAAATCATAATACTGATAATTAAACTCAAATTTGAGTGACTTTGGCTAAATGCTTTGATCTCCATTATTTTTAGTCACTTCATAAATGGATATAATAAGAGAATCTATACTATAGAGTTGTGTGAAGATTAAATAAGATAATTTATATAAAGTGTACATCACATGGCCTGGCACATAAGAAAGTATATAAAAGCATTAGTTGTTATATTGGCTAAGAAAAAAATTATTGAAAAAGTCAAGCTAATCTAGAGATAGAACAATTCTAAGTAACCTGCATAGATTAGGCATTCAAAAATATTGGCTGAACTAAATTGAATTTTGGGGGGATATATCAAGTCAATAAATCTTTCTGATGCCTACTGAATGCAAGACCTAGTTCCACAGAAAAGTTGTAAGGAATAGGAAGATGATGAGTTGCGGTCTTGTCTTCAAATAGTATACAATCTAGTAAGGGTGATAGGGGAAATACCAAGATAATTAGAAGCACTAAAAAAGATTAAAGGAGGGATAAATCCCTTCCATCTCTGAAGATCAGGGATATTTTATGAAACTGTAAGTGGCTTTTAAACAAATCAGAACTTAATAGTAAATGTGTGGGGAGAGCATTCCAGGAGGGGAACGTACCCAGTAGTTTGAGAAATCTTGGGCTGTGTGCAGAGTTATCGAGTTGACTAGAGTAAGAGGATCCCTAGTGAAAGATAGGTCAGGTCAAGTATAGGGGGTGGAATGGTAGAGGTTGTGAGTGCCTCCAGGACGGAGGTGGAAAAGAGAAACTCAGAAGGCTATGAGAGTGGTTCAGATGTGATGTGATAAAGCCCTCAATAGGGAGGTGTGAATGTTGAGGTAGAGTTCACAGGATTGGGGCATCATTAGGGGAGCTTTCCGAAACTCTGGGGCCCCAGTTAGCACTTGCTGTCATCTCAACAACTAGCTGCCTCAGCCAGTTTGCATAATTCTCTTGGGGTCAACATCTTCTTTCCCCTCTCTCCCTTCCTTCCTTCTTTTTCTTTTCTTTTTTCTCTCAGCTGAGTCAGCCGTCAAAGCAAGGGCAATAAAAGTGACTCAAAGTACCTGTCAAACACGGTGTAAATCTTATGCTTCTTAATTAAAATAATACTGAGGCTGATATAATGAGAGGACAAGAGTGGGTTAACTTCTCTGTTTCCTTTTGTTATTGTTGATTTTAACTAGATTTTTTTAAAAACACATTTCATTTTGGAATAATTTTAGATTCATAGGAAAGTTCCAAAGATAGGAGGAAGAATTGCCATCTACCCCACCCCCAGTTTCACTATGGTTAACATTTGAGGTTACCATTATATCTCTGTCAAAATTAAGATATCAGCATTACATATTACTGTTAACTGAACTGCTAACTTTCTTTGGATTTTACTAATTTTTCCATTAACTCCCTTTTTTGTTCTGGGTTCAATTCAGGGTACCACACTGCATTTAGTTGTCATGTGTCCCCCCAGTCTCCTCTGGGCTGTGACAGTTTCTAAGGCTTCCCTTGTTTTTCTTTACCTTTGCAGTCTTGAAGAGTGTTGGCCAGGTATCCTGTATAATGACCCCAGTCAGGATTAGTCTGATGTTTTATTCATGATTAGACTGGGGTTATGGGTTTTTGGAAAGAAGACCACGGAGGTAAAGTCCTTTTCTAGTCAAATCCTATTAGTAGGTACATGATGTCCATTACAGTTTAGAAAGTTGAGTTTATACTCACCTACCGTGTGACTCAATGTACTGTGTCCCTGTTCAATGTCAAGAATTCATTGTTTTTTTCTTCTTCACTTTTTTTGAGAGAATGATGGATTTGGGAAAAATGCAGTGAGCTTCTGGGGTATTGGGACTGAAGATGTAAGAGTTTTAGGTTTATGAGTATTAGATGTGGTGGTAGACACTGTTGGCCCCTCCTCCAGGTTTCATTTTCCTGCCGGTGCAGCCATCTGCAGCTGTTGCTAGTGCTGTATCTGATAGCTTTACCTGTGACTTTCTCTGGGAAATTGCCCTTGGCTGAGTGAGCCACCTCACTCTGAGATGCTTGAGAAGTTAATACCCCCTGTTTCAAGCCCTAAGAATTGGCAAGTGACGAACTCTTTGGGGGTATAAAAGCCCAGGTCCCTTGCCTTAGAGATGCAATATATGGTCTTATTTACAGCCCACCTCTACCTGAGAGTGGGGGCAGTCAGGCCAATGCTTGACATTGCCTGAGACCCTTGCTCAAATCTGTTCCTTTCCCTAATTTGGTTCTTTGACTCTGTTAGTGTTTTTTTCTTAAGAATACTTCCTCAATTAATCATTTGCAGCTGAACAAACCTCTCAGACTTGGTGTAGGGAAACTGGACTGAGATAGACACATACTCATAAAAATGTGTTAACCTTCGAGAGTGCTCTGTCTAGCCCAACACTCCACAGCCTGGGAAGAATTCAGTGAAATTTTATATAATGCTTCATTGGTAAAGGTTACTCAAATCCTGATTGTTTTCCTATAGTTGGAATTATAATGCTGGAAACATTACTCAAGTATAATGAAAAGGACTAATATTAGTAGGATGCTTATTATTTGGATAGGCTATGAAAAAATCACTCTTAGTCTATCAAATTGTTAACTGGTGTGACACTGTGGGAAAAACAAAACTGGTTCTCTAAATAGTTGCCTTTTTGTATAACCATGAGTGGCCTGATTACTAAGTGTGGTGCTGTGGTTACACCAGCTTCCCTGGGTATATCAGAGCTCAAACTATTCTATATGGCCATATATAGGGATCATATGGTTCAAAAGTTATAGCTCCTGGAAACCAAGCAGCTTCATGTTTTTCTCCCCAAAGTCTGTGTCTTGGTAGCCTTGGGCTTATCTAGGAAATTGGGAACTTAACATCCCTTAGAAAAATAGTTTGAAACCAGGTAGAATTAGATAATCGACCCATGTTAGGTTGCTTCAAGTCAGGATGATAAACATATGTTCTAAATACAAACCGATAGAGTCAAAATAAAATTTGGAGGTGAAGAAAGGGGTGAAATCAGAGATGACGTTAAGATTTCAAGCCTAGGTCATCATGATTTTTTTTTCTTTGTGAAAGATTAGCTGGAGTTTAAAAAGTTTGGTGATTTTTAAATCCTAAAGAACAGTACAGTTTCAGGGAAAAAAGCGGGAAATTTTGTTGTATTAGGGTTCTCTAGAGGACAGAATTAATAGGATAGATATATATATATAAAAGGAGTTAATTAAGGAGTATTGACTCATGATCACAAGGTGATGTCCCACAATAGAGGTCTGCAAGCTGAGGAACAAGGAAGCAAGTCTGAGTTCCAAAGCTGAAGAACTTGAAGTCTGATGTTCTAGGGCAGGAAGCATCCAGCATGGGAGAAAGATGTAGGCCAGAGCACTAAACCAGTCTAGTCTTTCCATGTTCTTCTGCCTGCTTTTATCCTGCTGCACTGGCAGCTGATTAGATGCTGCCTACCCAGATTGAGGGGGGGGTTTGTCTCTCCCACTCCACTGACCCAAATGTGAATCCCCTTTGACAACATCCTCACAAACACACCCAGGAACAATACTTTGCATCCTTCAATCCAACCAAGTTGACACTCAATATTAACCATCACAGTTATTTACTAGGCAACAAATTCATTGTTTCAAAGACTAACAAGATAAAGGTAGAAAGGTTTATTCTGTCTCATTGCATTGCTGGATAATGTAGCCACAATTAAGAAGCAAAGGCAAAGGAATGATTACCACAAGGAAGAGGATGGAGGTGCCATGTGGAGGATTAAAATTTGATAGGATGTTGGGTTAGGGAAGGAAAACTCATAAGTAGATACTAGTTATAGGTGATATATTTCTTGCATTATTAAGTGGTAAGTTCATAGGTGTTATATTATGTAAAACAATACTTAAATTTAATATATAAGCCATAAATTGAGTTTAAACTAATTCTTCTCAACTAAAAGAGAAAGAGATGGAAAGGGAGAGGGAGAGAGAGAGAGAGACAAAGACAGAGAGACAGACAGACAGAGACACAGAGGCAGAATATGAATGCAGCAATTGTGTCTCAAAGGTATTGAAGTTTATATGTATTTATTAATTTACTTGGTGTTGTTTTACTTAAGACAAGCAAGACAGCACAGCTGTATAGAAAGCAGTAACAAAATAAAAAGGGTGAATAAAAATATGTATTTCAAGGTATTCATTAATTTATACGGTCTTTTTTATTTCCACATATAGTCACTTTGAAAACTAGTGATGCACAAAAAGTTGAGACATGATTGTTTTAAACTTTTCAACTCTGCTGCTTCCTGGTTGTTTCTTGAACACTTTTCCTAAACTCTCTCTAATTTAGTTGCTTCGTTTGAATATGGAGACTATAATCCCTCCCTTGCAGGGTGGTGGTAAGAAATTAAGGTAACGCATGCATAGTGCCTGGGGCACAGCATGTGCTGAGCAAATAGCAGGAGTTGTTTTTAGTATGTTATTGCAACAGAAGGTCCAGCCTAATATTCTTGAAGCCCCAGAATTGGAAAAAAGGTATGAAATAAAATGGAAGGGGATGCTAGCCTCATAATCCAAATGAAGCTGAAAAGAATTGGAGGCCTGATATCTCCTTCTAGGGCTTATTAAGTGTGGGCAGCCAGACTGGTTTTGCTAACCTCCTGCACTCACCAGGATCCCTTCCCTGGTCAAGGACATTCCATCCATCACTGATTCAATAACGATTTATTGAGCTTCTATGCTGTGACAGGTAGTCTATTAGGTGCCTAGGATCCAGCAGGGAATAAATAAGACACAGATATAATCAAAAAACTAGGATATGGGCAAAAGAACCTTTAGACTTTAGGCAAATCTTTAGCTTAGTAGGGTGGGCCATGGTTTTTCTCTGTGGGATAGGGGAGGGATACTTACCTCTCTTCTGAGCAGAGAAAAAGCAGGGGACATCAAGAGAGTAGTTCATAAAGATAGGGGTGTCAGGGGAAGTGGATTAGATGTCTGATTAAGCTGATTACACTCAACTGTCCTAGATATAAGCTTATAGAAACTGAAAGTAACCATATAATTATGTGATCTTCCTGGGGTATTGTTATAGGACAGTAAAGTCATTGGGAAAAAAAAACATACAAAATGCAATATTCCATGGTTCCACAAACCCATTGTATCTCTGTCAACATCATCATTGTTTTCATTGTTATTATTGTCATAACCTTCATCATTACCCAGACCATTAATTTAGGGGAAGGGCACCTCTTGCCAAAAAGAAAGTAATTTGAGGTTTAGGGAAGCCAAAGAAAAACTCTTGTTTGAGAAATAAGAGTTTGGCAGTTGTGCATGAAGATGACTGCTCGCTTACTCTGCCTTCCAGTTTCTAGCTCCCCGAGTAGAGTTCTCAGGTCACCGCAGCAATGCACAGAGGGAATCAAGGTTCATCTTTCAGGTCAGTTTGAAAACATATCTGCAAGAATTTAGCCAGGGGGTTAATGCTTTCCACAGAGCCGGTGTGACTTCACTTCACTGACAAGAACACAGATGGGTAAACAAGTACAAATTCCATTTTTTTTTTTTTTTCATGAAAAGGGGATTAGGAATCTTCACAAAATAACTTTCTTTTCAAAACAACATATGCTTGGGTCTTGTCCTTGTTTCTCCAAGGGATTCTTGGGCCTTTGGGAAATGAAGCTGTGGGAACACAATGGTCAGAATTTGGCCAGCATTCAGAAGCTGCCTCCTCAGTGGCCTGGCTGGGTCCAAGTGGGCTCCCTTATTGGGTTTCTCAGAGATGGCAGCCTCTAAAGACTCAGAGATGGGTGCAAGACATAAACACTTTAGCATGAGGTATCTTGGAGTCCTTTTAGAATTATGGAGGCTGCTTTCTTGCTGAGGAAAATTGGGTTCAGATACCACATGTGGTTTTTCTGGATTCTTACCTGTCATTTTAAGCAAGAAAGAAAATCTTGCCATGGCTCATGCTTTGCCATGTTCACTTGGAGAGTTTTGATTGGTGTCTGGGATTATACATAAAGTTAAAGACAATTTGGATGGCTTCCCAAAATAACAACAAATTAGGGAAAGAAGTCAGAGAATCTCCAAATAAATGTCTCTGTTACTTGCTTGTATGAAAGGAGCATGGGATCTCTAGTCAACATCGTTTCTCTTAGCTATTTGTCTTTGTGACTCTGCAACTAAATGTCCCAATTTATGTTCATCCCTATTGAATTCATCTTCTATTTTTTAGCCTTGCTCGTTCCTCAAGTTTCAATCGGAATGTGTTTATTAAGTGGTAGAATTGGTGTACACAAATATACACACAATTAATATATTAATAATTAATATATCAATTACACATAATTAATTATATATGCCCTCACCCCAGCCAGTGTTAAAAAAGCATAAAACAATTTTCTGGAATCTGATTGCTCAAATTAACCCCACAGAGGGATGATACCATCAATTTTGTGTGGAAGCCATATAGTGATTGGAGACTAGCTGCCTGAGCAATTAAAAACAAATAAAATCTCAAATTTTAAAGCCACTATTTTAGCATTTCTTAAGCTTTTTGGTCTCAAAACCCCTTTACACTTTTAAAAATTATTCATTACCCTCAAGGGCTCATATTTATGTGTGATGTAGCTCTCTATAGCTATACTATTAGAAATAAAAGCAAAAAATTTAAAAGATTTATCAGTATATTTAAAAATAATAAATTCATATCAATATAAATATTTTTACTAAAAAACACCTTTATTTCCCAAAACTAAGAAAATATACTGAGAAGAGTGCCACTGTTTTACATTTTGTAAACCTCTTCAACCTCTAGCTTAATGGAAGACATCTGGAATCAAACAGCTGCTTCTGCATTCAATCTGTTGGGATACATTGGTTTGGTTGAAATATATAAAACAATCAGGCACACAGATACTTAAATTGGCAAAGACAGGGACCTTGTGGAATCCCTAAAACCATTTTGGCAACTTTCAGGGGTCCTTAGACTCTACTTTGAGAACTGCTGCTTGGTGTGACACCCAGGACTGTCAAGGATTCTGACCAGAATGCTGAGGAGTCACCTCATCAAAACACAGATGTGTCCACTGGGCCCCTTCATGCAGCAGGCTGCACACAGAAGGGAATTCTGAGGAAGCACAGGAAGCAGTCTCAAGGCCAGGCATGATGACTCACACCTGTAATCCCAGCACTTGAGAGACTGAGGCAGGAGGATTGCTTAAGTTCAGGAGTTCAAGACTACCCTGGGAAACATAGCGAGACTCTGTCTCTGTAAATATAAAAAAATTAAAAAATATTAGCTGGGTATGGTGGTGCATACCTACAGTCCCAGCTTCACCAGAGGCTTAGCTGGGAGGATCATTTCAGCTCAGGCATCATGAGCAACTTTCTGAGTGATAGAATACACGAAGTGCTTAAAAACAATGCTGGGAGGCACACAATAAATGGCTGAAATTTTTATTTTTAAAATCAATGATAATAAGGCTAATGCTTACGAAATGAAACAACAATAACTATAATTTAATAATATGCAGGGAATGGTCTGTTGACTTTAGATGTTTTATTAACAAATGCAGTCTTTGCAAAAACTCTGTAAAATAAGAGTATGAGTTTCCCAGGGCTGTTCTTAACAAGATACTGCAAATAGAGTGGCTTAAAACAACGTAAATTTCTCACAGTTTTGGAGGCCAGAAGTCCAAAATGAAGGTGTTGGCAGGGCCATGCTTTCTCTGAGAGCTCCAAGGGAGCATATGTTAGCTTGGCGTTGCTGACAGTCTTTGGTATTCCTTGGCTTGTAGATGGATGACTCCAACCTCTCCCTCCCTTGTCAAATGGTGTTCTCCCTGTCTTCTTACAAGAATACCAATCATATTGAATGATGTCATCTACTCTAATAATATCTGCAATGACCCTGTTTCCAAACAGGGTCACATTCTCAGGTTCTGGGAAGGATCTGAATTTTGAGGGAATTCTATCCAATTCAATAGAGGTGGATATTATTTTATCCTCATTTTATAGATGAGTAAATCATGCACAGAGAGGTTAAGCAATCTGCCCAAGGTTACACAGCTAGTAAGTGGCAGAGCTGGGATTCAAGCCCAGGCAACCAGACTCCAGAATCCATGCTCTTAGTCCATGTGCCATATGTAAGGAAAATAATTAAATATGTAAGCTACGATACGTTATAGGATTTCATCTGTTTTTAAGGGCAAATAGTTTCTTCAGATGAAATATGATAGAGAAGTCCATGTTATAAATCTGAAAAATACAGAATTCTCTAGTTGAATTTGATGCAGAGAAGCCCTAACAACATCCAGAATGCTGAGGAGCATGCCTTAAAAACCACTGCGTTCGTTTCTTCTTGCTGTAAAAAATTACAACAAACATAGTCACTTAAAACAACACAAATTTATTATCTCACAGTTCTGGAGGTCAGAAGTCCAACACAGGTTCCACTGGTATTGTCAGGCTCTGGAGAGAATCTGTTTCCTTGGCTTTTCTGAGGTCTAGAGGCCATGTATATCCCTTGGCCCGTGGCCTCTTCCTCCATCTTCAAAGCCAGCAGTATAGCCTCTTCAGATCTCTCTTTGACTCTGAATCTCCATCCTTCCTCTTCCATCTCTTAAGTACTCTTGTGATTACATTGGGCCCTGTAATCCCACTGGGTAATCCAAAGGAATATCTCGTTTCAATTTAATCACATCTGCAGAACCCCCTTTGTCAAGGAAGGTAACATGTTCACAGGTTTCAGGGATTAGGACAGGTGCCTCTTTGGGGCTATTTTTCTGCCCACCACAACCATTAGCCAGATAACAATAGGAGAGGGCAATTAGGAGGTCTGGAGTGTTGGCAGGACCTCATTGGACAGAGGGGAGTCTGAGGTCAGTCTTACAGAGGGGGAGGCTTTCCATGATGTGGAGAGGATTCCAGGCAGGCAAAGTAGCATGAGAAAAGGCATAGTAGCTGCAGTGACCCTAGCATGAGCATGTTCAGTGGCAAGGAGATGCATCTAAACTGAAGAAGAGGTGGGGATTGGAAAATTATGGAAACTGTGGAAAAGGTGTGGAAAAGTTGGGCTCAATTCTTCTTCAACCACGAAACGTGGAAGGTAGTACCTTCTTTTTCATAAGCAACACTGGTATACTTTGTGGATGATCTTTGCTGGAAATTAGGGATTGGATTAGCTAACCTAAGATTCTATCACAGAGCTTTTTTTTCTGACTGCCATCTTTCTGTCTTTCCTTATTCCTTTAACCCTTTTTTATTTTTGTTCTTTCAACTTGAGTTTTAGCTTCATAGCAGACACCATCAGTACCCCCAGCAGTGCACCCTTTCCTTCACCCTGCATCTGTTTACCTTCAAAATGTCAGCTATTTTTTTTTCTAACATCTTTCTCTGGCCCCAAAGATTGCTTTGCACACCTGCCAGGTGGTCAAAAATTTTGAAGGATTCACCACTTCTCCACTTCACAGCAGCTCTCTTCCAATGACTGAGGGGAGTTGACATATAAATTCGATTTCTGTTTTACCCCATTCAGTGGGACAACTGAAGCATGTGTCCTACAGTGGCTCCCTGAGTTACTCAGCAACTCCTGCTCCAGTTGCCCACAGTGGTAACTTGACTGACATTGAGCCCTATGCTGGCTCCTTCCCTTCCTTGTCTCACTTCCCTACTCCCCTACAGGTGTTTGTTGGAATCAGCTCCCAGATGAACTACTAGCCATGTGGATCCATGTCATAGGGGGCATGAATTGTGTCTTTGGGGAAACTCATACAAAGCAGGCTTTCATCAATCCCTGATTCAACCTCTCAAAAGGGTTAAAAGAAGTCAAAGGGGAAAGGATTCACTAGGAAAAAGTAAGAGTTACGGGCAAACAAGAAGGGGTAAAAAATGTGATAGAAGGGATAATTGCATGTAAAACAGTTCTAATTAGTAATATCCTGGAAAATAAATCTTGGTCCATTGTCAGGGGCAGAGCATAGGAAATACGGTTTGTAGAATCACTCGAAGAAAGAGATCCAGCCAAATAGACTGGGTCCCTGTAGTAGACATGTTTGCAGTTCTTAACCAATCCCAATAACCTTGCAGACTGAGTGTTAACAAAAGGGTTAGTTGAGACCTGACTTGCCCATGATTCAGATAGTCCAACCATATTATTGAAGGACAGGGTGCCAGAAAGTCCAATTTCCTATGAAACTAATCACCTGGGGAACACCTTGAGGAAGATTCAACATGAGTGCCCCCCTCTCAGGTACTAGAAGAGCCTTTTTTTTTTTTCCTCCTGGAGATTTTGGGAAGTATTGCCCTGACAAACGCACAATTGTCACTTTATTCAACCCATGGAAGGATCCTGTGAACTGGGGGTTATTCCATATGCCTCTCCTTTTATTGGTTAAAGATCAAGTGATTTATTATCAGACAATGTATTGCTGTTTGAACAGAAACTCAAAATTGCGTTTTGAATTTGTTGATGTCAGTTTTAAATACATATTCAGGGTCTGGAAAAGAATGTGAACTTCTTTATTATACTTTGGTTATAATTCTTATTTCTGTTATTCTTTGCTTTTAATAAGACTGCATTAAATTGAATGTTTAAATGAATGAGAGGAAATTTGGGACCTTTTGATAAACTCCTTTGACATATACTGAACTTTAAGAGGTGAAGGGAGAGAAAAGATTGGAAAGATTCTGAGAAAAGTGTTGGTGGTACTGGGAAGTGTGGATGAGTGCTACTGATGAGCAGGCTGAGGGCTCTCTGGAGGGCTTTGCTCTTCACTCTAATAAACGTAAGCATTATTGTGGAGTTAGTAGTGATCTACCGAATATTTTTGAACATGGGACTGATGCAGTCACTATGACGAATAAAGACCCTTTAAGTATTTTATTTTTCTTCCATGATTTCTTTGTCATTCAGACAGATCATACAGGATAAATTAGGTTGAACCTTATGAGATTAGGTTTGACTATTTTTATAGGTTAACCGATCAAATATTGGCAATTTTATGTGGTTTCACCTAATGTCTTCTAAGCAAAGTAACTAGAACTGGCTCAAAACTTCTAGGTTTGAAATGAACTCTAGAATATTTTCTTCTTCCTGTTCATTGGCAGCTATTGAGGCCTGCCAGTGGGAAGGTGGGCAACACCTAGGGTAGGAGGCCCCTGGGATTATGAAGATTATCCCATCTTTGCCTCCTGCCTTGTGGAGTCAGCTTTCAGGCCAACATTGGAGGACTCATGCTGAGCTAGCACTTCTTCCAAAGCCAGCTTCTCAGTAGGAGGAAGTGTCAGCATGTGGAGCTATCTTCTTCAAACTTCCCAGAAAGAAGAAGGGCAGCTGGCATCTTCAAAGGACTGTTGCTATTCTGTGGAGTCACCTAGAGATGTCACAAGCTTTTCCCTGGCAATCACACAACCAGATGGCCTATGGTGAGCCCCTGTGAGAAGGGAAATAGACTGATCTGTAAACATTTTATCGAAGTGTGAGAAAAGGAGGAGAGAGGAGGATAGATAAAAAGAGGGAATAGGGAGAAGAGAAAGCATGAGGGGAAGCTCTATATTGACAGAGAATTGAAATTGAAGCTTAGAAACAGAAAACGACATTTCTAGATGTGTGCCTCGATGCAAATCTTCCGTGGGGAAAATGAGGGTTAGGAAATGTCCAAATCACAAATAAGAAACATAATCTGTTAAAAAATTTACTTATTTTTCTGTTCTATGGATTTATTGTTATTTTAAAAAAATCCTAAAAATATGTAAAACCTATCACCTAGATTAAAAAGAATAAAATAGTATTTAATAAATGGTTGAACAATAATTTAGAAAGACCATTGCACTTCTGGACTAGTTTTCTCTCTCTAGCTAGCTATATAGCTTTGTTCCCCTCTCAAATGTTCTCCCTTTCTTGGCCTCGGTTATTTTAATCAGCTACATAACCCAGTCATGCAGACTAATTGTTGAAGGCAGTAGGATTTGAGAAAAAACTGGATAGGTAGAACTTTGACCTCTCACCCCATCTCATTTGGATCATGTCAGTGCCAGAAACTTTGTCTCATTTAAAAAAAAAAATTCTCTCTCTCTCCATTTAATAAAGCTAGAGCCCCTCTGATGAAGCACTTCCTTATCCTGTCTGCAGTTCACCTAAGACCTCTAGACTTCTCCATGTTTCCAAGAACGTCTATCAAATTGCTTACTTAAGATTCCATGAGCCATTATCATACCTCCTTCAGTAAAGACTTGTCATCATTGTTGGTAAAAACCAGAAAATAAGTGTGTCTGCTAATAAAATATATTTTCTTTTTTTTCTCCCTGACAACATCTTGGTAGATATGGCCTGATTCAGTATTTGAATATAATGGCTGGCCTCAAAATAAGACTTCAGATAAAAATAAATGAGACTGATGGAAATACATCATCAGTGCACAAAATCCAGGGATCTGGTAGAATTCTATTACCCATTTTTTCCACTTGGGAGAAAGATTAGTTTCTCTTGCTTTCTCTGAGTGCAGCAGAGGGAAGGTTGTGGTTTTGGTTGAGAAAGCACTCTTATTATCCACCTCTATTTTTAGAATTTTTAGACATCTATCTTATTGACTTGAGTTTATAATTTAGACCTGTAACCTTTAGAAAAAATAAGGCCTTCCCCCTTGAAATTTCTCATTCGTGCTTTTAGCCCAGAGGAGAACTTTTTTGAAAGTTTAGCAAAACCTGCCTTATCATCAGGGTTATAGAGCTACTCAAAGAGAAAAGAGTGTTATTTTGTCCATAATATTCTGGGACACTCCCTGGATTCCCACTGCCTGCCCTAAAGCCATGGTATCCCTGAGGATCTGTGGGTAGCTAAGCATCCATAGTATATAAATTCAAGAGTTGAGAATTTATGAGTAGTACATACTGAACATTCATTCATCCAACTTATATTACTTGCTGTCTATTTTCTGTTTAGAGGTGCTATTTGGAGTCCATATGGTGGGGGTCAGAGGTGCCCATGTGAGATATTACATAGATGGATGGTTTGGAACAATTGAGGGTAGCTATAGCAGATGCTGCTGTCCCCGTAGAGTGGTGCACTCCTCCCCTCGCTGCTCTAGGTATTACCTGATAAGAGCTTGCTGTGGTCTGAATGTTTGCATCCCCTCAAAATTTACAGGTTGAGATGTAATTACCAAATGTAGTAGTATTAAGAGGTGGTGCCTTTGGGAGCTGATTAGGTCATGAGGGCCCCACTCTCATAAATAGGAGTAGTATCCTCATAAAAGAAGCCTGAGGGGGCTTGTTTGTCCTTTACTCCATGTGAGGATGCAGCAAGAAGGTGCCATCTATGAGGAATGGGCCCTCAACAAATGTAGAACCTGATGACACATTTATCTTGGACTTCCCGGTCTTCAGAACCGTGAGCAATACATTTCTGGTGTTAAAAAAAATTTACCCAGTCTATGGTATTTTGTTATAGCAGCCTGAATGAACTAAGAACAAGGCTGAAAGCTGAACTCTTCTCCAGAGACTTGTCCTCTACCATGAGATCTATATTTCCAGGGGGTGCTGAAAGGTATGCCCTCCTCCCGAGGAGTAGCCACAGCTGATATCTGACTGAAATAGGGCACAAAAGCCCAACCCCATTGCCTCAAGATGAGGCAACTCATGTTGCTGCTCATTCTCCAGAGTTGCTTGTGCTCAGGCTGAGGCTGAATTTCTTATTCAGCTTCTTCACCTGCCCTATCCTGCTCCTCTTACTTCCTTATGGTTGGTTTTCTTCTGGGGGGATTAAATCACCTGCACAATTATTCTTGTCTTAGGTTCTGCTTCTAGAGAACCTGATTTAAGACAGTAATAGTTGTTTTGTCAATTAATGTTGGTTTTGTCCTATACACAGTATATATGCATTGTTGAAAAAAAGAAAATCTAAGAAGAAAGAACAAAATAAATAATGCTGGACTCTAGAAGCAGCCATTGTTGACCTTGGCAAATATCCTTTTATGCAGAAATTTTTACGTAGTGACCGTTACATTGATGGCCCTGAGTAGAATGTATCCCCCATATTTATGCCCTTGTTTAGTCCTTTCCCATTTTGTCTCTTGCTTTGGTCATGTGATTTATTTATATCAATGGGATCCCAGGAAATATTATACAAGCAGAGGCATGGCAAGAGCTTGCATATCAGGGTTTGTATTGACATTACTTTCTTATTTTCTGTATACCTGATGCTCTGGCATTTGGGGACTTGGTTCTGGAGAGAATGCCCATTCCAGGGCTAACTAATTTTTAGCAACAGCAAATGACTCCCCTGTGAGAGTACCTTTGATATACAAACCAACTAGCCCAGAGCCCACACCCCAATCATCTTCTTTATTTCTCATGCACCAATCCAATATTCCCTGTATCCTAAATTACACCAGGGCCAGGTATTAGACAACTAGCGACCACCCCTATAGCCCAGAGCCCTCTGAAATTATTAAAACTCTCTAGTCTTAAGCTTACTTAGTATGCTTACCCTGCCCCTTCCATTCCTTTCTGTGAAAACTCCAACAAACCGTCTCCATCATTCCAGTCCTTCTACCACTTCTGCTTCCTAATCGACCTTAGTGCTTCTCTCTGTGGACCTGCACATCAGGCCATGCCTCCTGTTTCTAGGGATCTGTGCTTACGAACTTCTTCCTTTGTGGCAGCCATTTCCTTGTCTGTCTTGCCATGTCTGATTGAAACAAATCCTGGGTACATTTTTAGAACAGAGTTTATGTTCTTAGAGCACTCATTCTTTAAAGCCAGTCCCCATGAATAAAGAATTTTGAGTAATCGTCCTGAATGATGAGTGAGACCCTGGAGAATGAGAAGCCCCATAGGATGGTCTACACCAGCTGAGCTCCTCACTGAATGCAGGTGCATGAGGAATCTCAGATGTACTACATGGGGCAGAGCTGCACGTCAGGGCACAGCCAACCCACAGAATTGTGAGACATAATGCCATTGTTGTTTTAAGTCACTGAGGTTTGGACTTGTTGTTATATAGTAGAATATTCAAACAATGTAGTAGGAAAGGGACCTTATGGTACCAGGTCTGCCTTTCATCCTGCATGTATGCAGCATGTCTCCCTCCACAATACCCTATAATTCCAGGGAAGGAATGCTTCTCGTTTCATTGATAAATTCTATGGCATTCATAGGCTCATTTTTCCCACCGGGCCAGGTCGCTGTATTTAAAAGGTGGTTCCCAGGTAGTTTACTTTCATTTGCTCTCCTCATTCCATGCAGTGAAATCAATAAGCCATGGCCCAACTCTCCTCTCTCTGTATGCATGGCTAAACAGAATGTTTGGTTTTGGCTGTGGTGATGTGGCAGAGGTCCCACTGAGGCTCCCAGTTCACCTTTAACTGTTTTTATGGCCATTTCAGGCACTGACCCAGCTAATAAACTGGTACTGTTTGTTATTTGGATTTGTTCCTTGTATTACTCTACTTTGGGAATGCTAACAAATAGGAATACTTGGCAGGGCAAAAGCCAGGCATTCCTGAGTTTTCTGACCCCAAATACTTAATAGCATTAAAACCTGTCCACATTTTTACCTTTTACATTTTACATCTACCAAAATAAACTCGTAATTTCCGTAACTTTCTTTGTCACAACAAATATGCTGCAAGTATATCTTTATGTCTATAAAAAATCTTCAGTGTATTTTCCAATGGCAAATGGCATTCCATTATATAGATACAGAGTGATTCATCTAACTGGCATGATTTTTAAAATTTAAGTTCTGTTTTTTTACTATCATAAAAAATACTGTGCTGAATATTCTTAAAACTGAACGCTTATGCACATTCTTAAACATTTTCTTAGGATGCACTCATAGAAGTAGAATTTTGAATCAAAGGATATGTGAATTTTTTTTTTTTTTGAGATGGAGTTTCACTCTTGTTGTTTAGGCTGGAGTGCAATCGCATGAACTTGTCTCACTGCAACCTCCACCTCCCAGGTTCAAGTGAATTTCCTGCCTTAGCCTCCTGAGTAGCTTGGATTACAGCCATGTATCACCACGCTGAGCTAAGTTTTTTGTATTTTTAGTAGAGATGGGGTTTCTCCATGTTGGTCAGATTTATCTTGAACTCCCAACCTCAGGTGATCCACCCACCTCAGCCTCTCGATGTGCTGGGACTACAGGCGTGAGCCACTGTGCCCAGCCGTGGCTATGTGAATTTTTAAAGCATTTAATAAATATTGCCAAGTCTATCCCCATCACCAGCCACAACCACAAAAGACTGGACCATTTTGTACTCTTAGCACTGGATGAATATGACCACTTTTTATCATCCTCACCATCAATGATATTTTTATTTTTACCATTTTTATAAGAAAGATGCTCTCCCAATGTTTTAATTTCTATTTATTTGATTACTAATGAGGCTAAATAATTTTCATACGTGTATTTGTATTTTACTTCTTAATCTGTGATGTGACTATTCGTAAAATATTTAAAAATCTTTTAATTTCCATGTAGCATCATTTATCTAGAAAACTACATCCAATTGGCTACCAGTTTTGTGAATTACGGGAGAAATATGGACTACTCTTATTTGACCTGGTTGGAAGCAGAAAATAAATGTCCAATTACATTTGTTGAATACACATTTGGCTTGATGGTAGAAAGCCAATGTGAATAAGCCACAGTTCCTACACTCAAGTCCTCTGCAGTCTAGGAAGGAAAGAATGCTTAATGATATTTTTTAGATTTAAAAAATTTTATTTTTATAAGAACACTAAACATGAAATCGATCCTCTTAACCAACTTTAAAGTGTATGATACATTATTGTTGACTATGGATACAACGTTGTACAGAATATCTCTAGAGTTTATCTATATTGCTTGGCTGAAACTTTTTTCCAGTTTATTAGTAATTCTCCATCTCTTCTCTTCCCTAGAATGTTGTTCTTTTAAATTCCATTTTGAGTCAAGACAGGACCAGGGTTTAATACATAATTTTCCAGTTACTTGGAAAAGTACTAGACCTAGAAAAATACCAGAAAAAAGTGTTGATTTGGTCCCAGAATTGCCACAGAGTATTCTGAACACCTGAGACATTTTTTCACAACTTTCTGAACCTGGTATACTTGATTCAGTTCTTTGGATCAAGGCCTTTGGTTCAAAGTACAGAACTTGGTGGGATTTGCAGTATATGCGGTAGATCCTAAAACTGATTTTTTTTCTTAGCTCTTCCTACAGCAGGAGCTAAGAAGCCATACTGAGCACAATTTCTGAATTGCTTTCATCTTTTCTTCTTCCATGTAACCTCTTCCTTCTTAGTCTTTTAAGACAGCTCTATTTTCAGCTCTACATCTACAGGGTGAACCAGAGAAGATCTCTGGAGGTCAGCAGTCATGTTTCATTTTGTGTGAGCAAGGACTAATTGTACATTTGAACATTGTTCTCATGGGGCATTTGCTTATGATTTTAATAGTAAAGCTTGCAGTGATTATAACTACTCCACAAAGGCAAATTTCATTCAGATTGCTTCTCAAATAATCATCATGGTACTAACAGTAGTTTAGTATGCTTTAGAGATGTTTAGTATGTTTTAGATAGGGATTTTGAAAAAAAAATTCTCTTTTCTCTCTCATCCCTTTGTGTCTTCAAGAAATAAGAATGCAACACAGAAACCAACATGTACTGAATTAGTTTTCTTATGATATCAACAAGGTACCTTTTGTGGGTAGGTGTGCTTCACGTTTGTGACAACTCTCTGAATACCTCCAGTATCTCTGATTTGAAGCTGATGATTTCTTATGCTTTCCTGTCCATAGATTTATTTAAAGCTCTTTGTTTTTAGTTACACCAAATTTCTGATAATGAATTAGTTATGTTCCCCTTTTCCTATTTCAATATAATTTAGTGTTTTCTTAATTTATTCTCTAATAACTTTTTTGTTTCTCCTTTTTAAGAACTTTTATTTTTCATGAACAGGAAGTATTTCTTACTTTAGTTTCTTATTTCTCTTTTGAAAAGCAGTCCACTCTTGGCAAATAACTGTGAGTTCTGAGGATTGGTAGGCAACTTTCTTGAAAGCTCTTCTCAGCCAAGTAGCATTTCTCATGCGACCCAGTTTTATAGTTCTCTTCTCTACATTTAGTATGAGGCTCTCAAAAGCAAACTTTGGAACTTATTTTTGCAGCTCTGCTTGAGCAAAGAGTATGTTTTTGGCCAGTCTTATGAGATGATGCAGTTCAAACAATAATTTCTGAAGACTTTTCAGGCTGTCAAGACTCTTCCCATCTTTTGACTTCCAAAGAGCTACATCAGGTCTCTGAAAGTAGTTGAGAATAGTGCCTCAAAGAGGCCAGCTTTAATAGTCAAAAGGAAAAAATATGTAAGGGACAAGTTAAAGAATGAGTAAAATCTTTATGTTTTTGTTCTTTAACTCATATAAACTAATGAACATGCATTGTCAACATGTCATATTTATCCTCTTGGTGTTGGCCCTCTTGTTGTTGAAGCTTGCTTCATGAAAATAGAGGAGAGGGCTTGAAGGAGATTGCCTCTCTGCTGGCTCTGGAACAGGACACTGCCCTCTTCTGAAGACATTTTACCACAATTGCATTCTCCTCCAACTCTACATTTCAAAATGTGCCTAGTAGACCTTTCTGGTTTTCTGAATGCTATTCTGGGAAGAATCATAATGGATGCTAAAAATAAACAAATTGTCACTAAAAGAATCAAGTAAAGAGCTTGATTCTTTTAGCAAAAGCCATTACCATTACCATTTTTGAGTCATTACTATGTGTTAACTCCTGCATTTATTAAGACTGTTGTATCCATTGACTCACAATAATCAACCCACCCCTAAATTCTAGAAGACTGGGGAGTTTTATTCCAGTTTTATAGAAGGGGAGACTGAAGCTTAGCAAGATTAATACACTTTTTGGCCAAAGATTTGCACTGATAAGTAGTAGAGCCAGAATTTAAACTCAGGTTAGACTAACCTCAAACATACTGCATACTGATGTTTTCACCATGCTAAGAGCTAAAGATCATAGACTTTTGCAATTGGAGGGAAATGTCTCTACCTCTCTCATTTCACAAGTGGGAGACCTGAGACCTGGTCTAGTTCTGGTGAGGGTCGTCTTCTGGAGGCAGACTTCTAACTTCTAGTTTTATCCTTATATTGCAGAGAGTGTGCTAGTATTCTGGCCTCTTCTTACAAGGGCACTAATCTCATTCATGATGGTTCCACTCTTATGACCTAAATGTCTCCCAAAGGTTCCATCTGCTAATGCTATCACATTGGTAATTATATTTCAACATAAGTGTTGGAGGTGCACAAACATTCAGGTCATAACTGAGATCTCACAGCATGGTGGTTTGCTTCTTTCAAGCCAGCAGAGGAAAATGTCACTTCAGTCTGCTTCATGTAACGTAACATAATCATGGGAGTGATATTTAATCACCTTTGCCATAGTCTCTTGGCTAGAAGCTAGCCAATATTAACCTGCACTCAAAGGGGTTTTCTGTAAGGGCATAACTCATTTGGAGTCATTTTAGAATTCTGCTTTCCCAAGACAGAAGAACAGTTTAAAGAGGCTGAATGTAGCAGGTGATATAAAACTGAAAGTGACAGAATGTTCACGTATGTGTGCTTTCAGGAATTACCAGGTGTCATGGGTCTTAGCTCTGGCTGAACATTAGAATCACCCAAGGAACTTTAAACCAATAGCCCCGTTCCTGGAGAGTCTGGTTTAATTAGTCTAGGTTAAGACCGGTGCATCACATTAAAAAAAGAAATCTTCCCACATAACTCAAATATATCCTGGGTTGAGAAACCTGATCTAGTCCAACTACCTTGTTTTTTAGATGAGGAAGTTGAAGCCAGGTAGGTTATATTTTCTTGAAATGCATGCATCCAGCTACTTGCAGGAGTAGGGTTATACCCAGTTGTCTTCCTAGCATTGGACAAACATATGTAACTTTGTAGAGGTTGTTCAATTTGTCATGTGATTCTTTATGGTAAAAAAAAAATCTCTAAATTTTAAGTTTGATCAAAGTTATGTTAAATTCTCTCCACTCTTGTATAGTCAACTTCTTATTACTGTTATGGTTTTCCTAGATCGAGTTTTCCAGATTTTCGAGCTTCACAAGCTTCAAGAGTAAAAACATCAATAAAATTAACTTATTTTTGAAAAGTTTGTATTAAAAACAATTCCTCATGTTTAGGAGAAAAGTATTTTCCACTGTGGCTTAAACCACATATTTGACCCTTATATAGGATGCTATTCATTTTCTGACATGGATGAAATGGGAACATGAACTGTATCATTTAGAAGGGTGGTTGAACTCTTTTGGTAAAACATAATAAATCTCAAAGGATGTACTAAACCATGTGTTGGGCTGATGGCCCCTGATCTAGTGATCAGTAGGTAAGGCCTTTTGAGGGGGGATTGGGCTGTGCATTAAAAAAAAAGTGGGTGATTTACTTTCCTGTGCCATTCACTCAATCTCTACTACTATAGAATCCCAGTTGGTAGAGAAAGAAATATGTATTACAATCAAAGCAGAAATTTGCTATATTTAGCCTAGTATATTAGGGTTTTCTAGAGGAACATATATATATATATATATATATGTGTATATATATATATATATATAAAATACATACACGTATATCCTATGTGATGTGTATATATGTATCATATATATATGTGTGTGTGTGTGTGTGTGTGTGTGTGTGTGTGTATATATATATAAATGGGAGTTTATTAAGGAGCATTAACTCACAGAATCACAAAGTCCCACTATAGGCCATCTGAAAGCTGAGGAGCAAGGAAGCCAGTCTGAGTCCCAAAGCTGAAGAACTTGGAGTCCTATGTTTGAGGGCAGGAAGCATCCACCACGGGAGAAAGATGTAGGCTGGGAGGCTAAGCCAGTCTAGCCTTTTCACGTTTTTCTGCCTGCTTTACATTCTTGCCGCACTGGCAGTTGGTTATATGGTGCCCGCACAGATTAAGGGTGGGCTTACCTTTCCCAGCCCACTGACTCAGATGTTAATCTCCTTTGGCAACACCCTCACAGACACAGCCAGTGTCAATACTTTGCATCCTTCAATCCAATCAAGTTGATGCTCAGTATTAACCATCACACTCTGCTTCCCAGTTGGCTTAGGCAAGTCATGTTTCCATTTTGAAGAGATAGTAGGGACACCAAAGCCCTAAACATGAGATTCTCTTGGCTCCCAACCTTGTCAGGAACAATCTTCAATAACAGCTCTTTTACTAGACCAACAAAGTATTTCTGTATGTTTTATCAAAGATAATGAGAGTCTATGAGAATCTGGCACTAGCTTCTCATTATTCCAGCCCAGTCATGTGGAAGGATCTAGACTGGGCATTTTGGAATTTCCTCACCAGACTAGCTTAGTACTGAAAGTCACAACCTAGAACAGATGATCCCACAAGATTTTCCAGATGTGGACAATGAGGACAAGTTATCTATAAAAAATTCTCATTGAAAAGTTTAACGATGTGATCATGCATCTAAGATGCACATAACCATAATGAGTTTAATTTAGAATGAAGAAGAGTATGTTAACTCATTTTTATTAAAAACTCTAGAAGAGCTGAAACATGTCTGTAATATTTATAGAGAACTAAATATACAGTTAAATGCCACATGATCACGATAATTACCATGGAAAGACTGCATAAATTCCCAGGAGCCTAAGGGGCATAGTAATTAATGCTCCTGCAATTTATGCAGGGATCTTTTATTTTTAATGGTAGCTCGCTCTCCTCTTCATTAACAGAAATAGTTACCCGTTACCAAGAAGTGCAGTTACTGAGAAATACAGCCCTAACTCTAAAGAGAAACACAGCAGCCTCTTCCTGAGTCTGAGGAGAAACCAGTTTTTGAAACCAGCTCTCTGGCCTGATGTAGGGTACTAAACATTGAAGCCTGAGTGATGTTTTTCAGAAGATTGAGCAATTGTATTAACTCTATAATCTTTCTTCCTTTCTTGTAATTAGCATTGCTGTTGGTTTCTTACCTTGTGAATTTCAGAATGCAAAAGACTTGAGAGGAGCCAGGTGTGGTAGCTCACACCTGTAATCCTAGCACTTTGGGAGTCTGAGGCAGGAGGATTACTTGAGGTTGGGAGTTTGAGGTCAGCTTGGCCAACATGGTGAAACCTCATCTCTACCAAAAATACAAAAATCAGCTGGGTGTGATGGCAAGCACCTGTAATCCCAGCTACTTGGGAGGCTGAGGCAGGAAAATCACTTGAACCCAAAAGGCAGAGGTTGCAGTGAGTCAACATCGCACCATTGTACTCCAGCCTGGGTGACAAGAGTGAAATTCTGTCAAAAACAAAAACAAAAACAAACCTAACTTGGGTGAAATCATTTATGTTTCCTCTATGTTTGGATTCCTTCATGCAAATTCCTCAAGATAGAGGAATGTCTATTTAAGCTTGATGACTATGTAATAAGGAGCATCCAAAACCTTCTAATATTGATTGATTGATCAATAATTATACTAACACTAACAACCAGATGCAACACACCTAGCATAATGTTTAGCAAATAATAAATACTTAATCAATGTTAGTGATTGTCAATTTGATGATATTGATGAGGATAATGACATTGACTTTTTTATATTTTAGGTCTTACGTTAACATGTCTTACATAGTATTTCTTATCTCACCTATATAACATTACTGAGTATCATTACAGAGAATAAAGATGAGATTAAGGAATTAGATGTAATATGCTCAAAGTCATTCAGTTAGTTGGTAGAAGTGGCCAGATTTATGTCTAGGTCTGTAGGATTCTGTAAACATTCTTGGACATTCTGTTACTTTCATTTAATTTTTCTGAGGTAAATGCCACTACTTCAATTCGTAGCTTCTTTCATCATTCAATTCCATTCTTTCTTGCACCTTCATTTACTTTTTCTGACGTAAATACCACTATTTCAATTAGTAGCTTATTTCATCATTCAATTCAGTTCTTTCTTGCCTTAGGATCCAATATCAATAACACTAGCTTTATTCTTTTCAGCTTTTGCTTTGGAACCTAGACTTTTATCCATTTGTCATCTGCCTCATACTCCCATGAAGGTATGAAGTAATTTTTTTGGAAGAGTCGTTGAGGTTCTGTGACTTCGATCCCCAAGATCAGGTTTCTGTCTTTTGGCTGAGGGGTACCTCACACGGGAGTGTGAAGCTTTGCCTCTCACAGTCTTTGGTTTTGTCAAGAATCCTTGTCTCATACAATACTGCGCCCCTATGATTCCCTGACTTCCATTTGCAATGCTATGGCACTTTTAAGTAGAGAACTAGGTAAGAGAAAGGTAGATGAGTCAGAGTCTGTGACCTCCCTCTACCTTAGAGATACAAGAAAATCCTTTACTGACAACATAGGGAGCTAACATTCTGGAAAGACTGTACTTCGATGATTATCCCATTATTACACTGTTTTCAAAATGCAGGGACTCCTTCATAGGTAGCTTCAATCCCCTTTTTCTTATGGGCCTTATCGTTGCTAAGGTAACCCCAATCCCATCACTTTTCATCCTGTTATACTTCCACTGCTGATAATGGCTTTTCCCCCCACCTTACTCATGTTTTTAACTTTTTAATGGATTTTCTAACTCCATTCATTCTTTATCTATTGCTTACATACTATTAATTGGACAGATTTTACTTGCCACATATATAGTCAGTTGTTGAAGAAATTGAGATAAATGATAGAGTCTCAGACTTTAAGACTGGGACTTGAAACACCAAGAAAAGATTCTGGGGTAGAGAGGGAGGTGAATCAGGGAAGGCTCTAGGAAGAGGCAATATCAGAGCTGATATATGATGGTTGTTGATCCAAAAAAGTTCCTCATTTCTTCTTCACCTTCTTTTTCACAAGATGGGACAGGAAATTACAGGCCAATGGGAGATACTCAGAGACTACCCTGGAAGTGACCACGTTATGCCTAAATAGCCATGAAAGCTCAGGACAAGGGGAACAGCTAACTGACTTGGAAGTACACTGTGTAAAGAAGCCAAATCTTGGAAAACTCAAGTTTGCATTTGCAGGGTAATGTTGCTGGAAATTGGGAACCCATGTACATCAGAATTGAAGCAAGACTTTATCTTTCTTATAGATGGCATTCTTTCTTCTGTACCTGAGGTGGTATAAGGAAAATAATTTTGGTTTGGGAGCCAAGACTGCTGAGTCCTATTCTTGTGTCTGTCTTTAAATAACTGAATCCTTGGGCAGATATTGCCATTAAATATGTAAAGGTAGAGACGAACAAACTTGGGAGACCAGGAAGGAATACAAACAGTGGCAAGAGAAGCTAACTGTGTTATGAATGTATGAAACAACCTCAGTGAAGAGGACAGGGAGAAAAGGTGCTTATCTAAGCATATCTGGAAATAAGTGGAGTCTTTATGACTAAAGACAAGAAACTGCACATGAACACTATAGTTAATATTTTTTTTCCAAGGTGGACACAGGTTAACACTTCTGAGACTTGAATGGATGAATTAATTAAATGAGTAGCAAATGGTGAGAGTCAGTTTTCTCACTGTTAAAGTGGGAGTTTACAAATAGCAACAGAGAAGGCCATAATAATTTGTGTAAAGGATTAAAGTTGGATTATATCAGAATAAACTCATGTTTAGCTTACTATAGATACAGATGTTTATAGACAGAGCTATTTTATACACGTATATATACATGACTTAGTAGAGACACATTGTTTTTTTCTTGACAGCTGAGAGGGCCTAAAAGAAGTAATACCCTAATAGCAATAAATACACTTTATACCCAGATCTTGGCTTCTAATGCCATTATCCAATAAAAAGAACCAAGGTGACTCATTCTAGGACTGGGAGAGCCTGGATCATTTTATAGTGCAAGAAAGTAAGAAAGTGCTTAAAAAAGAAGCACGGTGATGAGGGTCTGTCCAAGGTAAATAAGAGCTTAGTTAAGAGTTCCCAGTGGCCAAAGCTGAAACAATTTAAGAAAACAAAGTTTTAGCTTGGCCCAAAGTATAAAACAAATATTCATTTGTACATACTAATAAATGTATTTGTTGTCTATTCTCTACATTTATTAATTTGTTAATAATATATATAACATATAACAAATTATTAATATAATTATATTATTTGGATTCATGCAGAAGAATCCAAATATTTTATGTAGATAGTTCATCCTCAAGGAGGTGGAACATAAACCATCACTTCTTAAGTGTAATGTGCCCATAGTAAGTTTCATTCAAAGTATATGGCATTTAATGGGTAAAAAACACTAATTTTACAGTGCGGTAATCTAAGAAACATACAAACCCTGTTGCTAACATGTGTGCTCGATACTATATAATGAAAGTGGCACTGCATCTCGGTGTTTTTCTTCTAAATAACCCATAACCCTAGTCTTATCATGATGAAAGCATCAGACAAATTCTAACAGTGGGGCATCTTACAAAATATCTGGCCAGTATTCCTGGAAATTCCTAAGGCAATGAACAATAGATTCTGAGAAACAGTCACAGCCATGAGGAGCCTAAAGAGGCATTGCTACTAAATGTAATGTGAAATCTCAAAACAGGAAAGGACGTTAGGTAAAAACTAAGGAAATTTAAATAAACTATGGACCTTAGTAAATATTAATGCCTTACTGAGGAGGTGGAGCAAGATGATGGAGTAGAAATCTCCACCAATGCCCTCCCTAGCAAGGACACCAATGTAACAACTATCTACACCAAAAAAATCACCTTCATAAGAACCAAAAATCAGATGAGCACTCACACTACCTGGTTTTAACTTCATATGGCTGAAAGAGGCACTAAAGAGGTAGAATAAACAGTCTTGAATTGCCAATGCCACTCATCTCTTACTCTCATCCCACCCCGATCCTATATCTGGCAGCAGCAGCATAATGCAGAGGGCATTTTTGTGTGCTGGAGGAGGGAAAGCGCAGTAATTGTGAGACGTTGAACTCAATTTTGTCCTGTTACAGCAGAAAGGAAAACCACAACAAACTCAGCTGATACCGTTTTACAGAGGGAGCATTTAAACCAGCCCTAGGCAGAGGGGAGTTGCTGATCCCAGTGGTAGGAGTTTTTGCAAACCTTGCCACTATAGGCTAAAGTGCTCTGGGGCTCTAAATAAACTTGAAAGGATGTCTAGGCCACAAGAAATACAAAATCTAAGTGAGCCCTAGTGCTGATCTTGGCCCAGAACCAGTAGACTGGGGAGGCATGCTCTCTGAGACACCAGCTGGGGTGGCTAATGTATTGCTGACATTACCCTACCCATACATCCAGGCTGCACAGCTCATCACTTCAAAAAAGACCCTTTCCTTCTGCTTGAGAAGAAGAGAAGGAAGAGTGGAAAGAACTTTTTCTAGCATCTTGGATATCAGGTCAGCCACAGCAGGATAGGGAACCAGTGAGAGTCATGAGGACTTTTTTCCAGGCCCTAGCTCCCGGATGACATTTCCTAACACACTCCTGGGCCAGAGGGAACCTGCTGCCTGGAAGAGAAGAACCCAGTCCTGGCAGTATTCATCAACTGCTAACTGAAGAGCCCTTGGGCTCTGAATAACCGGCAATGATACCCAAGAACTACATGAAGGGCTGTGAGTGAGGCTCTGAGACTTTCTAGCTTCAGACGAGACTCAGCACATTCCCAGCTGTGGTGGCTATGGGGTGAAACTCATTCTGCCAGAGAAATGCAGAAGGAAAAATAAAGAGGACTTTGTCTTGCACCTTAGGTATCAGTTGAGCCACAGGGTAGAGCACCAATCAGGCTCTTGGGGTTCCTGATTCCTAAACTTGGCTCTTGGATGTCATTTCTGGACATGCCTTGGGACAGAGGGGAGCCCAGTGCCCTGAAATATGAGTCCCAGACCAGGCAGCATTCATTATAAGTTAATTGAAGAGTCCCTGGGCTTTAAGAGTACATCAGCAGTAGTCTAGCAGCACTCCTTTGAGACTGTGGTGGCAGTGGCCATGAAGCTAGGTTTTGGAAAGGAAAGGGAAAGGTGGGAAGGACTGTCTTGTGTGTTGAGTTTAGTGCCATCTCAAACTCAGTGCAACAGAATACCAGGTAGACTTCTAGGGTTTTTGACTTCAGTCCCTGGCTTCTAGATAGCACTTCTGGACTTCCTATGTCCTAAGGGAACTTGCTTCCCTGAAGGGAAGAACACAGGCCTGGCTGGCTTTGCCACCAGATTGTAGAGTCCCAGAGTCATAAGCAAACATAGGCAGTAGCCAGTGAGTAATTATAGCAGGGGTTGGTGAGACCCAGTGCTGTGTTGGCTTCAGGTCTGACCTAGTGCAGTCATAGTGGTGGTGGCAACAGGGGTGCTTGTGTCACTCCACCCACCAGTTGAGGTTGCTTAGAACAGAGAGAGAAAGTTTGTTAGGGAGAAAGTAAGAAAAGCCTCTTTATGGTAATCCAGAGGATTCCCCCAGAACTTGTTCAAGATAATCAAGGCAATATGCCTACAAGTCTGTGAGAACCACAGCAATATTGGACTTGGGGTACCCCCTAAAGCAGATACAGTTTAGATCACAACAGTCAAGTCCTTTTAAATATCTGGAAATCCTTCCTAAGAAGGATGGGTACAAACAGGCCTAGAGAGTGAAGACTACAATAAATTCAAAACTCTTTAATGCCCAGACACAGACAAACATCTACAAGTATCAAGACATTCTGGGAAAACACAACCTCATCAAATGGACTAAATAAGTCACCAGGTACCAATCCTGGAGAAACAGAGATATGTGACTTTTTGGAAAGGAGAATTCAAAATAGCTGTGTTGGGGAAACTCAGAGAAATTCAAGAGTAATACAGATAAGGAATTCTGAATTCTATAAGATATATTCAACAATGAGATTGAAATAATTAAAAAGAATCAAGCAGAAATTCTGGAGCTGAAAAATGCAATTGGCACACTGAAGAATGCATCAGAGTACTTTAATAGCAGAATTGTCAAGCAGAATAAAGTATTAGTAAGCTTGAAAACAGGCTATTTGAAAATATACAGTAAAAGGAGTAAAAAGAAAAAAGGATAAACAATGAAGCACACCTACAGGGTCTAGAAAATAGCCTCAAAAGAACAAATCTAAGAGTTATTGGCTTTAAAGAGGAGATAGAGAAAGAGATGGGGTAGAAAGTTTACTCAAAGGGATAATAACAGAGAACTTTGCAAACTTAGAGAAAGATATCAATATCCAAATACAAAAAGGTTATAGAACACCAAGAAGATTTAAGCCAAAGAAAATTACTATATATAACAATATATAGTATATGATATATATATAATATATAAGACCACTATATATAATATTAATTTATAAGATATATAATAATCAAACTCCCAATGGTCAAGGATAAAGAAAGAATTCTAAAAGCAGCAAGAGGAAAGAAACAAATACCATACAATGGAACTCCATTACATCTTGCAGCAGGCTTTTCAGGAAACATTAAAGGCTTAGACAGAGTGGCATGATATATTTAAAATGTTGAAAGAAAAAAACTTTTATCCTAGAATAGTATATCTGGCAAAAATATCCATCTAACAAAAAGTAGAAATAAAGGCTTCTCAGACAAGAAAAACTGAGAGATTCCAGACCTGTCCTACAAGAAATACTGAAGGGAGTACTTTGATCAAACAGAAAAATATGTTATTGAGCAATGAGTAATCACCTGAAGGTCCAAAACTCACTGGAAATAGTAAGCACACAAAACTCGGAATATTATAATGCTGTAACTCTGGTGTGTCAACTACTCTTATGTGAACTAGAAAGACAAATGGTGAACCAATAAAATAAAATAACTACAACAAACTTTTCAAGACATAGTACAATAAAATACAAATAGAAGCAACAAAAAAGTTAAAAAGTGGGGGGATGAAGTTAAGGTGTAGTGTATTAGTTTTCTTTTTGCTTGTTTATGCAGATAGTGTTATTAGTTTAAAATAATGGGTTATTAGTATTTGCAAGCCTTATTGTAAACTTAAACAAAAAAAAATACAACGGATACACAAAAACTAAGAAGCAAGAAATAATTTTATATCTTCAGAGAAAATCACCTTTACTAGAGAAAGACAGGAAGGAAAGAAAGAAGGACGAAAAGACCATAAAACAACCAGAGAGCAAATTAAAAATGATATGAATTAGTCTTTACTTGTTAATTAAAGACTGAATGTAAATGAACTAAATTCTTCAATCAAAGGACATAGACTGGCTGAATGGATTAAAAAACAAGACTCATTGATCTGTTGTTTACAAGAAACACACTTCACCTATAAAGACACACATAAACTGAAAATAAAGGGATGGAAAAAGATATTCCATGTCAAAGGAAACAAAAAATGATCAGGAGTAGCTATACTTACATAAGACAAAATAGATTTTAAGACAAAAAGTAAAAGAAGAGACAAATAATGTTACTATATAATGATAAAGCGGTCAATTCATCAAGAGGCTATAACAATTATAAATATATATGCACCCGGCATGGAAGCACTTGGATGTATACAGCAAATATTATTAGAGCTAAAGAGAGAGAGAAAAGTCCCAATACAATAGTAGCTGGAGACTTTGAAACCCCCATTGTAGCCTTGGACAGATCTTCTAGACAGAAAATCAACAAGGAAACATCAGACTTAGGCTGGGTATGGTGACTCACACCTGTAATCCCAGCACTTTGGGAGGCCAAGGCAGGTGGATCACCTGAGGTCAGGAGTTCAAGACCAGCCTGACCAACATGGTGAAACCCTGTCTCTACTAAAAGTGCAAAAATTGGCCAGGCATTGTGGTGGGTGCCTGTAATCCCAGCTGCTCAGTAGGCTGAGGCAGGAGAATCACTTGAACCTGGGAGGCAGAGGTTGCAGTGAACAGAGATCTAACCATTGCATTCCAGCCTGGGCAACAGAGTGAAATTCCATCTCAAAATAATAATAATAATAGTAATAATAAAAAGAAGAAACATCAGACTTAGTGTGTACTATAGACAAAATGAACTTAATAGATATTAACAGAACTTATAATCCAAGAGCTGCAGAATACACATTCTTTTCCTCAACACGTGAATCATCTTTAAGGATAGACAAAAGTCTTAAAACTTTAAAAAATTTGAAATAATAGCAAGCATCTTCTCTGACTACAATGGAATAAAATGAGAAATCAATAACAAGAAGAATTTTGGAAAGTATACAAATACAGGGAAATTAAGCAATATGCTCCTGAATGTTCAGTGGGTCAGTGTGAAATCAGGAAAGAAATTGAAAAATGTCTTGAAGCAAATTATAATGAAAACATAACATACCAACAAAAACCTGTGGGATAGAGCAAAAGCAATATTAAAAAGGGAATTTATAGTTATAAGCACCCTACATTGAAAAAGAAGAAAAACTTGAAATAGACCATCTAATCATGTATCTTAAAGAGCTAGAAAAGCAAGAGCAAACCAAACCCTAAATTGGTAGAAGAAAAGAAATAATAAAGATCAGAAAAGAAAGATATGAAATTGAAATGAAGTAAACAATACAAAAGACCAATGAAAGAAAAGATTGGTTTTTGAAAAGTTCCACAAAATTGACAAATCTTTATCCAGAAAGACAGAAAAAAGAGAGAAGATACAAATAAATAAAATCAGAAATGAAAAAGGAGGTAGTATAACTGTTAGTTCAGAAATTCCAAGGATCATTAGTAGCTACTGTGAGCAACTATATGCCAATGAATTGAAAAATCTAGAAAAACTGAACAAATTGGTAGACACATACAATCTTCCAAGATGGAATAATGAAGATATTCAAAACCTGAAGAGACCAGTGACAAGTAACAAGATCAAAGCCATAATAAAATGTCTCCCAGAATCCTATGGCTCTATTGTTGAATCTACCAAATATTTAAAGAAGAACTAATACCAATTCAATTATACTTGAACTATTGTGAAAAATGGAGGAGGAGGAAATACTTCCAAACGACTTCCAAACTAATTGTATCAGACCAGTATTAGCTTGATACCAAAACCAGACAAAGACACATCAGAAAAAAAGGAAACTACAGGCCAGTATCTCTGATGAATATTGGTGTAATAATTGTCAACAAAATACTAGCAACCAAATTCAACAATACTTTAAAAAGATCACTTCATCATGACCAAGTGAGATTTATCCCTGGGAAGGAAGGATGGTTCAGCATACACAAATCAATCAATGTGATACATCATATTAACAGAATGAAGGAAATAATATATGATCATTTCAATTGATTTTGGAAAAGCATTTTATAAAATTCACCATCCGTTCATGACAAAAACCCTACAAAACTGGATATAGAAGGAAGATACCTCACTATAATAAAAGCCATATGTAACAGATGCATATCTAGTATGATATTGAATGGTGAAAAATTAAAAGCCTTTCCTCTCAGATTTGGAAAATGACAGGGATGCCCATTGTCACCACTATTATTTGACATAGTACTGGAAATCCTAGCTAGAGCAATCAGACAAGAGAAAGATATAAAGGACATCCAAATTGGAAAGAAAGAAGTCAAATTATTCTTGTTTGCATATGATATAATCTTATATTTGAAAAAACCTAAAGACCCCATGAGAAAACTATTAGAACTGGTAAACAAATTCAGTAAAATTGCAGGATACAACATTAACACACAAAAATCAATAGGATTTGTCTTTGCCAACAGTGAACAATCTGAAAAAGAAATAAAAAATAATCTCCTTTGTAATAGCCAGAAATAAAATTAAATACCCAAGAATTAGCTTAAGGAAAGAAGTTTAAGGTCCCTATAATAAAAACTATAAAACAATGATAAAAGAAATTGAAGATGACACCAAAAAATATAGAAGAATCTTCCAATTTAATGGATTGGAAGGATCAATATTGTTAAAATGTCTATAATACCCCAAGCAAACTATAGATTCAGTGCAATCCCTATCAAAATACCAGTGATATTCTTGACAAAAACAAACAAACAAAACCCTGAAATTTATATGCAATCACAAAAGGCTGGAAATAGGCAAAGCTATCTTCAGCAAAAAAACAAAACTGGAGGAATCACATTACCTGACTTCAGATTATACTACAGAGCTATAGTAACCAAAACACATGGTACTGGCATAAACACAGACACACAGAAAAATGCAACATAATAGAGAACCAAGAAACAACTCCATACACCTACAGTGAACTCAGTTTTGACAAAAACATACACTGGGAAAAATGGTGCTGGGAAGCCAGATTTCCATATGCGGAGAAATGAAACCAGACCCTTACCTCTTGGCGCACACACACACACACACACACACACACACACAAAGAAAGAAAAGAAAAGAAAAATAAATCAAGTCAAAATGGATTACAGATTTACAATTAAGACCTCAAACACTGAAACTACTATCAGAGAAACATTGGGGAAAATCTTCAGGACATTGGTCTGGGCAAATATTTCTTGAGCACAGGCAACCAAAGCAAAAATGAACAGATACAGTCACATCAAGTTAAAAAGCTTCTGCACAGCAAGAGATACAATCAATAAAGTGAAGAAACAACCCACAGAATTGGAGAAAATATTTGCAAATTACCCATATGACAAGGGACTAATGAGCAGAATATACAAGGAACTCAAACAACTCTATAGAAAAAAAAATCTACTAATTGGATCAAAAAATGGGCAATATACTTGAACAGATATTTCTCAAAAGGAGACATACAAATGGAAAACAGGCATACGAAAAGGTTCTCAAAATCATTGATCTTCAGATAAATGCAAATCAAAACTACAATGAGGTTTCATCTCATCCCAGTTAAAATGGCTTATGTCCAAAATACAGACAATGACAAATGCTGGTGAAGATGTGGAGAAAAATGTTCTCTCCTACACTATCGGTGGGAATGTAAATTTGTACAACCACTATGGCAAGCAGTTTGGAGGTTCCTCAAAAAACTAAAAATAGAGCTATTATGTGATCCAGCAATCCCACTGCTGGGTATATACTCAAAAGAAGGGAAATAAGTATATTAAAGAGATACCTGCACTCCCATGTTTGTTGCGGCACTGTTTACAAGAGACAAGATTTGAAACAACTTGTTCACAATAGCCAAGATTTGAAACAACCTAAGTGTCCCTAAACAGATACATAAATAAAGAAAATGTGGTACATACACCCAATTGAATACTATTTGGCCATAAAAAATGAATGAAATCCTGTCATTTGCAACAACAGGGATGGAACTGAAGATCATTATGTTAAGTGAAATAAACCAGGCACGGAAAGAGAAACATCACATATTCTCACTTATTTGTGGGATCTAAAAATCAAAACAATGTAACTCATGGAGATCGAGAATAGAAGGATGATTACTAATGGCTGGGAAGGGTAGTGGGGGCTGGTTATTGGGTTCAAAAATTGTTAGAAAGAATCAATAAGACCTACTATTTGATAGCACAACGGGGTGATTATAGTAATAGTAACTTAACTGTATGTTTAAAAATAACTCACAGAGTATATTGGGATTATTTGTAATACTAGTGATAAGTGCTTGAGAGGATGGATACTCCATTCTCCATGGTGTGATTATTACACATTGGATGCCTGTATCAGAACATCTCCTGTACCCCATAAATATATACACCTACTATCTACCCAGAAAAATAAAAACAAAGTATTTCCCAATGGGGAATTTTTTTTTGAGACAGAGTCATGCCATGTCTCCCAGGCTGGAGTACAGTGGCCTGATCTTGGCTCACTGCAACCTCTGCCTCCTGGGTTCAGGTGATTCTCCTACCTCAGCCTCCTGAGTAGCTGGGACTACAGGTGTGTGCCATCACACTTGGCTAATTTTTTGTATTTTTAGTAGAGATGGGGTTTCACTGTGTTGGTTAGGCTGGTCTCAAACTCCTGACCTCAAGTGATCCACCCACCTTGGCCTCCCAAAGTGCTGGGATTACAGATGTGAGGCACTGCACCTGTCCTGCTTCACTATTTTTAGCAGATGTGTCATATTAGTGTAAGATGGTAATAGGGGAAATTGTATGTGGAGTATATGAGAACTCTCTACTATCTTCTCAATTTTTATGCTTAAGTCAAAATGTTCTAGAAAATAGTCTATTTTAAAAAAGAAAGAAAAATTCTCTCTCCTCTCCTCACTTACATTAGAACAGAGCTGTCATACTCTAGCCCTTTCTGGTACCTGGCATGTTTTAGGGTGTAGTAAATAGGAAGTCTGAGGCTCTGGTTTGAAGGGTGCCAAGGGAGGGCAGGTTATTTTCCACCAGCGGCATTACTTTAATGCAGTGATGGTACAAGGGAGAGAACAAACACTCAGATGTGAAGACAGTGAGACTTCAGTATTAGACCAAGATGTTGGTGGGCTGCCTGGATCACCCGAGGCAGAAGGTACCAAGCTACAGTCACCTTTGCAGGCAGATGGCTTTTTTGTTATTTAACACACACACACACACACACACACACACACACACTCTTTACTCTTATTGAAAGAGTATGGGGTGGGAAAGTGGATGAATTGCTCTAAATCTTTTCAAATATTTATTAAATGAATTTCTGATTAGCACACACATTATACACAGTAAGTTTCTAAGGAGCATCTGCAAATGTAGCTAAGTTTAACATTATTTTCCCATGATATTTCTGTATAGGTGAGGCAGTTGGATAGTCATGGAAACAAGCACTAGACTGTGTGTCCTGGTCCTGGATACAGTTTGTATCAAGTGAAAAGATGAATGACTATTTGGCAGGTGGCTTAAGATAAATTACAGCATCTATGCCCCCTCGTGCTTAGAAACATACAATGCAGAATTTCATGAGAAAATTGAGTCTGGAGGAGTGTTGCTATTTGATCAATGTCATACAATGGCCAAATGTAGATTAGAACCCTGCTGTTCAAGGTATAGAAGCAGATCATGTGTTGAACAGACTGATAAAAATGCAAAATGTTGGGCCCCACCCCTGACGTACAGCATCATAAATTTATATTTTAACAAGTTTCCCTCGTGCAGATTCATATGCACCTAAAGTGTGAGATGCATGCTAACTTAGAAGGTATAATTGTTTCTACTAGATCATTGTATTATGTGTGATGTTTTGGGCCATAAGTAATAGGATCAAACAAGAATAGCATATATGAATAGGACTATTATTGTTTCCTACAACATGAAGTCAGGAAAAGGTGTTCTCATGATTGATTTTATCAAGGACTAAAATTCATTATCACCCTTCCATTTCATTATTTTCAATGTTTTGCCTTTATTGCCTCATTGGTACAAAATGACTGCTACAACTCATAAAGCTAAGTCTGAAGACAAGAGTAATTGGATGAAAGGAGAGGGTAGAAGAAGGAGCCAAAACATTTCTTCATGATAGCATGTTGCAAAATCTTTCTCAGAAAATATCTCAGGGCATACATTCCCTGTGTCTTCTTGGCCAAGTTTTGGCCACATGGTCATACTCTAGCTGAAAGAGAGATTTAGAAAACCTCACCAGGTTTTACAGTGGGAGTTGGCTACCGCCAGTAGGGAAGACAGGTGGGAAATGCATGGGTAAATAACCTACAGTGTCTGCCTCATCATGCTGCCTTAGAGATACCCTGGGTGTAAATAATTACAGAACACGAGAGATCTTCTATGTTTTTTATCCCCCTCCCTTTTTTTTTTTTTTTTTTTTGCATGAGAAAACTGGGATCCTGAGAGTTGAAAGGCTTCCCCATTGTTAGATATTTAGTTAGATCAGAGGATTAGATAGAAGCTAGCACTCATTACTCCTGATCTGCTACTGTAGCAGTTATAAAGTTACTTTGTAATTACACAGTTGTAACTGTGTACTTGTGACTGTGTAATTACAAAGTAGTTAAGTGTAGACACTTGATTTACAAAAGTTTTGTAACTAAACATTATTAACAGCCCACATTCCTTTATATTCCCCTACTAAAAGTGGTTGAAAAGCTAAAATATTGCTTGATTTGTTGTGGCCATGTGAAAAGCTCTGGCTTAATAGTATGTAGGCAGATGTCATTGAGGGGAGCTTCCCCTTTTTCATACAAACACAAGACTTCACAAGGAGAAGGTTTTTGGCACTTCCCCCTTTTTCTGACCTGGAATGTGAATGTCATGACTGAAAAAGCAGTAGCTACATTGCAACCACATGCTTGAAAGCCAGGCACTGAAGTTGGACGTCCTGAAAAGATAGAGGAAAACAATCTTTCATGAAATTGTAAAACCTTTGTAGTGATTTCGTTTGTTAAATTTTGGACTTATATGAGGGAAAAATCTCTATTTAAGTCATGTTAATTAGATTTATAACAATATACTGTATAATATAATCTAAACTTGTAAAGCTATATCTCAAACATGTCTGTCATGGAAAACTAATTTTCTCAGAATACTTTGTGGAGGAAACCATTGAATCAGAACAATTTTTATTTTTATTTTTTGAGACAGACTCTTGCTCTGTCACCAGGAGCCAGGCTGGAGTGCAGTGGCGTGATCTTTGCTCACTGCAACCTCTGCCTCCCAGGTTCAAGCAATTCTCCTGCCTCAGCCTCCCGAGTAGCTGGGACTACAGGCACACGCCACCACGCCCAGCTAATTTTTGTATTTTTTTTTTTTAGTAGAGACTGGGTTTCACCATGTTGGCCAGGATGGTCTCGATCTCTTGTACATGTGATCTGCCCACCTAGGCGTCCCAAAGTGCTGGGATTACAGATGTGAGCCACAGCGCCCGGCCAATTTTTTTTTTTTTTTTGAAACAGAGTCTCACTCTGTTGCCCAGGATGGAGTGCAGTGGCGCGATCTCGGCTTACCGCAACCTTGTTCTCTTGGGTTCAAGTAATTCTGTGCTATAGCTTCCTGAATAGCTGAGATTACAGGTCCCTGCCACCACATCCAGCTAATTTTTTGTATTTTTAGTGGAGATGGGGTTTCACCATCTTGGCCAGGCTGGTCTTGAACTCCTGACCTTGTGATCCACCTGCCTTGGCCTCTCAAAGTGCTGGGATTACAGGATTGAGCCACAGCACCCAGCCCAGAACAATTTCAATGCAATAGACCGATCTTCAGAAAAATTACTATGATCACTTTTTTTTATTTTCATAACCTATAGATGAAGGAGACAGAATGGAAGTACAAAGTGGGGGAACTATTCCAGAAGAGTTTTGATGTTCTCATAGCAGGTACACAATTGCATTTCTTTTTCTGTGGAATTTTCTGTCTGACATTCTTATCTTGTTGACTAATCACTTACTCTAAGCTGAAGCAATGGAATTCCTCCATCTTCAAATAGATCATAAAGTGATGTTGTGAGTAATCCAAGCCTGGGAGGTCCTGTCCACATATATTTCTCCCTTGCATATTGAGGATGTGTCCTTTTTCTTGTAATATATGAGACTCCTTTCTGCTTTACTCTTTCCAGGCTCTGTCTTAAAGAGAAGAAGTCTGCCGGGCATGGTGGCTCACACCCTTAATCCCAGCACTTTGGGAGGCTGAGGCGGGTGGATCATATGAGGTCAGGAATTAGAGACCAGGATGGCCAACATGGTGAAACCCTGTCTCTACTAAAAATACAAAAATTAGCCAGGTATGTTGGCACAAGCCTGTAGTTCCAGCTACTTGGGAGGCTGAGGCAGGAGAATTCTTAAGCCTGGGAGGTGGAGGTTGCAGTGAGCCGAGATCGCACCACTGCACTCCAGCCTGGGTAACAAGAATGAAATTTTGTCTCCAAAAAAAAAAAAAAAAAAAAAAAAAAAACGAGAAGTCTTTGTCTAGGTGTATGGCTATTGTCCAGTCTTTTAATATTCTCTTCATTTTCTCTCATGCTAGTCTCTGCAGTTCTTCAGAGGGTAGACACAGTTATTATTTTCTTCCAAATCCATGTAAGGAATAAACTAAAAACTTTGTGATGAAAGTAGAAGGTCAGTTTTCAGGGAAATGGAATCCCTTTGTTTTGACTAGCAACAGAAATACGATCTGGGGGACCACTGAACTACTCTTCATAGTAGAGGGAGAAAAAATTGGAGCTTAAGGAGAATACGTGAAGAAGGCAGTAAGGAGGTAGGATAGGGAGGGAAGAGAAGACAGAAGCCAATAAGATAATAGGATACTTCAAGAGATTATCCCTTTGTAGCAAATTGCATTTTCCAAAAATAATTACAAACATGTTTCCTGTCCCACATTCTCTTTTAACTTTGCCATTCCCCTATCAAGAGGAGATAGCCTATCTCTTCTTCTTAAAACTGACTGTGACACTGTGACTTCCTTGACAAGTAAGAATGTGGTGGAGGTGACTTCTAGGCTAAGTTAGAATAGGCAATATGGCTTCTGCCCAGCTCTCCCTCAGGACGCTTGTGCTGGAACTCTGAGCTGCCATGTATGAAGTCTGGCTGTCCTGAAGCACAAATACTTAGGAAAGAGCCTATGGAGAAATTATGAAGAGAATGACAGATGCCCTGAGGAGCTCCAGCTGTCTGGTCCTCAAATATTTGAGTCTTCCCAGCCCAGGCATCGGGCATGTGATTGAGGAAGCCTTCGTGACTCCGGCCCCAGCCTCTGTAACTGTATGAGAGAGCTTGAGTGGGAACCACCCGGCTGAACCCAGCCTCGGTCAACCTGCCAACCAGGAAGTATAACAACAACAACAACAATAATAATAATAATAATAGAAATAAGTGATTGTAATGGTTTTATATCAATAAATTTTGGGGTGATTTATTTCAGGAAGCCCCATTTTTTTACATAGCAATGGATAACTAGAATATATTTCTTATAATTCTCCAATTTTCAGTAAAATTTCATATACTCAGAAAGTGCTTGCTATAAGTGGGTATATATGTAAGGCAGAGACAGAACTACATATATTGCCTTGAAGTTGATGACTATTATTAGGATAGTGCAGAGATGGCGTACTCACATATAGGAATAGAAGGAAGAGGGAGCAAAGAAGAAATTTGGTGTGGTCAGGCAAGGTGGCTCATGCCTGTAATCCCCAGCACTTTGGGAGGCCAAGGCAGGTGAATCACCTGAGGTCGAGACCAGCCTGACCAACATAGAGAAACCCTGTCTCTACTAAAAAACAAAAACAAAAACAAAAAAAATTTGCTGGGTGTGGTGGCTCATGCCTGTAATCCCAGCTTCTTGGGAGGCTGAGGCAGGAGAATTGCTTGAACCCGGGATGCAGAGGTGTGAATCCGGGATGTTGTGGTGAGCCAAGATTGTGCCATTGCACTCCAGCCTAGGCAACAAGAATGGAACTCCATCTTAAAAAAAAAAAAATTTGGTGCAAAAATCGTGTGGAAAGTATTATCCTCTTACAGGACTTTAGGGGTTTAGCCAAAGACAAGGTCTGCCTTGTCAATATCTGGATTACATTCTATGGCATTATCTGTGAATTTCAAGTGAGATATGGCATGAGATCTACTTTATGTTTCTCAGTTTATCTTCATGATTAGAGGCTGCTTTTCCAGGTATTCTTTTGATTCCTTATAGTACTACATGAGAGCAAGATCATTTGAATATCTGGGTCAAGGGGGTAGCCTCTTGAAATGTATTGATCTGGGGTGAATGAATCAGCTAGTTGAATTTTAATCTCCAAGATGAGGCTAAACGAAGGGCTTCTTATGTGATAAGAAGGGACCTTCCACATACAGCTATAACTTAATACTTATTTGTTCCAGGTATTATGCTAAGATATTTAGGTATATCATATCATTTAATCATCAGAGCGACTATTATAAAAGGTTTTAGTTGTTATAATCTGTAAGCTATATTCTATAATAGATAACACAAATATAATATATAATGTATACTCTATATTAAATATGGCATTATATATTCTTATATATCTCTGCTTTAAATAAACACACAGAAATCTGTGAAATTAACTTATTTTTTAATTTTTCTATTACTTGGATTATTATCCTGTGAAAAGTTTAAAAATTGCACTTAAACATATTTAGAGATATGTGCTAAAAGTGCCTTGCTGGTAAAATATAAATAAGGCTCAAAAATATGTCCTAAATAAAAGTGTGTTCCTCATGGAAAAAGAATTCTGTCTCAGAAATAGCACTAGTTGGGATTGTATCTTCCGGAGAAGATGCTATAGGTGTTTGATGATCTGGCTCTTTAAGTATGTTTTTTAGAGACATAATCATCCAGTCACATTAAGACAGTGTAATAAAATGGAGGTATGAATCTTTTCAGACAAGTAGATTTGAGCTTTTTCCTATCTCTAGTTACTAGGTATGAATACCTGAGTAAAATACTCAACCAATCTCCATTCCATTTAGCCATGCATATTTAGCCATATATATTAGACATATATCTCATTAAAAGTCATGGCCAAAACCGCAGTTACTGTTGTACCAAACTCATAAAATGGGGAGCAGCACATCTTGAAGGATTTCCACACAGATTTAAAATGATGTAATATGGGAGTGTTGCCATATAGAAGGTGCTTCCATCAGTGTCTTTTTTCTTCTGACATATATGTAAAATATTGGCCAGTGACTGCAGCCCCCATCAAATTCTACATAAAATTCACATTTACTGAAGGTAGTGACACAGGTATTTTGCGGGGGCTGGATCTTAGCTTGTCAAGGCCAGAATCACTATGGCTCATTTCTGGCTTTTAAAATGGGAGACTTCAGCTGAGATATCTTTGGCTACTGTAATGTTTCTTTAGTAGGGACTCTGTGAAGCAGGTCATGTAGGATGAGTTAGTTTATGAATTGTATCCTGAGGTAAATTGCATTCATGGCACCAGGACTTCTCTCTATGAGGAACTGGGGCCATCAGTGCAATCCATGTTCCTTGGCATGTGGCTTTGCAGTTTTGCCCACTGAGAAGGCAAGTGTATTTGTCTGCTCCTCCATTCTGAATTCAGCCATGTGACTTGCTTTAGGAGAGTGGGATATTAGCAGAACTGATTCAAGCAGTGGCTTTAAAAAGCCTGTGTATGGTTTACACCTTTGAATCCCTGCCATTGCTATGAGAAGGATATATCCAGGTCAATCTGTTGGTTCCAGGAGGGGGATTAGAAATACACAGAGCAGAGCTACTCCCAGCCAAGGTCTGCTTATGTCAGTCAAATCCCAGCCTTTGCAAAGACTCAAGAAATAATACACAGTTCTTCTGTTAAGGTATTGAATTTTTGGATGGTTTCTTAAATAGCAGTATCTAACAGATACAATCCCTCCTCATTTTATAAATGTATTCCAGTTTGGATGACATACAGTCACACTAGATATGAAAGACTCCCTCATATCTAAAGGTCAAAATCCTTGACCTTTCTGCTAGTATCTTCTGGTTCCTTAGCATAGTATCTTCAGATAAGACTTAAAACTAAGCATGACATTTCGTCACTCTTTACTAAATCATTCATGCTTGCTCTCCATTGGCTCTCAAGGCTGTGAAAGAGAACAAAATTTATGGAGGTGATAATTGTATCTAATGAATTTTTCAGATGAAATTTCCCAGGAGGGTAATTGGAAATATTAATAGAAGGGACATTTTTACTTGAAAACCACCAGTATTTGCGTATCTGGGAGCTTTTGCCTAACTGTATTGAAGCCAATCAACAGAGAATAGTTCTTAGGGACTCTTATCAAGTATACTGATTTGTCATCAGTTTCTCCAAAACATCATTCATCGTTTTAATGTTTATGGTTTGGGGAAAGCCAGCAGAGCACAAGCAGATTTGGTCATTCTTTTCTGCATAGCATCTTCTTTCTTCATAGGAATTGTCTCCCTTAACTCCTTTATATAAATAAAATATTTTCAGGAGGTGGAAAGGAATATTTGGAAGGCAATTACAGATAAACTTTAGATGTGAATTGATAGTGCATTTTACTGGTAGAAAATAGGCAGGTCAATTTCTTTCCAATATTTTGAGCTGATGTGAGTTGCATTCTGTTTTGACAGGCAGATTGTTTTTCAGGGTTTGTTGCTAGTCACTGGAGACATACTCAGTTTCAGGGAATTGTTAAAGTTACAAGCAAATTCGACAACTTGCTTTCTTGTATTCTGATCATTAGTGTACCTTCAAATGGGGATGAAGTATGTATTATTAATCCACTACCACTATTTATGACATACCCACACATTGCTGAGTGCTGCCTGAATTATGTTAATTTATGTAAAAGGTGCATTGCTGAAGGCATAAGTAGACTTTTTTTTTTTTTTTTTTTTTTTTTTTTTTTTTTTTTTTTAATGAAACCAAGGAACCAGAAAGTCCTGAAAATATTTTGGTTATTTCCTAAAGTATTGTAGAATCACCACTGGAGACCACGAGAAATGCTCTTCAGTGGCATATGATATGATTTTAGTTGGTAGCTGGATAAGACATTAAATAACATTATCTCCTAAATGTTATTCCCTGATTATGTTAAGTAGGAAGTTTCAGACTGATACTAGTATTTGTTTACCACTTCTGGAATGCTTGTTAATCTCTATTTTCACCAAAATGAGAGAGAACATCATCTAGCTAGGATCTAATGTAATTGTTTAATTTATATTTATTTCTATGAATGTCTTTTGTTTGTGGCAGGTAATAATGGCAATTCCTTGTAGCTGCCAACTTTGAAAAAGCAATAGTTATAAAGATGGTACACGTGAAGGTAGTGACTAAAAATTTGGTAATGACTAATGTAGTCTCATATAGACGAAGAGTTTGCTGCCAGTAAGGGGAAAAATGCGGTCATTTTTCATGACAATACAGCCTATGGAGGAAACTTAAAGTGATATTAATATTTATAATAAGCAGTCATTCATATAAATGGTAAAAAAGAAGATCATCTGTTTCTGAAATTTTGCATAATTTATATGTGTCTTTATACAAGGGAATCAGCATAACGTGCTAGGAACAGTATAAATTTCTACACTCGAACTATCCTGGATTTGAATCACAGCTCTATCAATGTGTAACAGGAGCAAGTGGATTAATTTCTGCAGGCTTTAATTTTATCTTTCAAAGTGTAATGAGAATGATATCAAACTCACTGCTGTGGAGATTAAATGAAGTAACATAAATAAGTCCCTAATATGGGCCCTTGTTGAAAACCTGAGCTGGCCTCTAGTAGGTTGAAGCTCTCTGGCTTTGGAGTGTAGCTTCATGTGGTTGGGCCATTTTGATATTCTTAGAGTCTTTTCTTTCTTTTTAAAAAATTATACTTTAAGTTCTGGGATACATGGGCAGAACGTGCAGGTTTGTTACATAGATGTACATGTGCCATGTGGTTTGCTGCAGCCATCAACTCATCATCTACATTAGGTATTTCTCCTAATGCTATCCCTCTCCTAGCCCCCAACCCCTGGACAAGCATGGAATGTTTCTAATTGGTTTTCTGTTCCTGTGTTAGTTTGCTGAGAATGGTTTCCACCTTCATCCATGTCCCTGCAAAGGACATGGACTCATCCTTTTTATAGCTGCCTATTCCATGGTATATATGTGCCACATTTTCTTTACCCTGTCTATCACTGATGGGCATTTGGGTTGGTTCCAAGTATTGCTATTGTGAATAGTGCTGCAATAAACATATGTGTGCATGTGTCTTTATAGTAGAATGGTTTATAATCCTTTGGGTATATAGCCAGTAATGAGATTGCTGGGTCAAATGGTATTTCTGATTCTAAATCCTTGAGGAATCACCACACTGTCTTCCAGAATGGTTGAACTAATTGAAACTCCCACCAACAGTGTAAAAGCATTCTTACTTTTCCATATCCTCTCCAGCATCTGTTGTCTCCTGACTTTTTAATGATTGCCATTCTAACTGGCATGAGTTGGTATCTCATTGTGATTTTGATTTGCATTTCTCTAATGATCAGTGATGAACTTTTTTTCATATGTTTGTTGGC
>CAUYLG010005275.1:0-30799 GCA_963573385.1 Cacajao melanocephalus | reverse complement strand
TTGTTATTACTCACCTTCTGAAGCCTGTTTCTGTCAATTCATCAGACCCATTTTCCATCCAGCTTTGTTCCCTTGCTGGAGAGGAGCTGTGATCCCTTGAAGGAGGAGATGTGTTCTGGTTTTTGGTGTTTTCATCCTTTTTGTGCTGATTTCTTCCCATCTTTGTGGATTTATCTACCTGTGGTCTTTGTAGTTGGTGACTTTTGGATGGGATCTCTGAGTGGACATCCTTTTTGTTGATGATGATGTTGTTTCTTTCATTTTTTAGTTTTCCTTCTAACAGTCAGGCCCCTCTGCTTTAGGACTGCTGGAGATCCACGCCAGACCCTTCTTACCTGGGGATCACCTGCAGTGGCTGCAGAACAGTAAGGGTTGCTGCCAGTTTCTTCTTCTGTTATCTTTGCCCCAGAAGGATACCCACCAGATGTCAGCCTGAGCTCTCCTTTATGAGGTGTCTCTTTGGTTATACAGGGGTCGGGGAGCTACTTGAGGAGACAGTCTGTCCCTTATAGGAGCTCAAGTGCTGAGCTGAGAGCTCCACTGTTCTATTCAGAGCTGCTGGTCAGGTACGTATGAGTCTGCTGCAGCAGAACTCATAACTGCCTTTTTTTTCCCAGGTGCTCTGTCCTGGGAAGGTGGGGCTTTATTTGTAAGTTCCTGACGTGCTGCTGCCTTTTTTCAGAGATGCCCGCTCCAGCGAGGAGATAGCCTAGTCACAGTCTGCCAGCAGAGGCATTGCTGAGCTGCCATGGGCTCTGCCCAGCTGCTGTATGAACTTCCTTGTGGTTTTGTTTATAGAGGTATAGTTAGAACTGCCTCAGTAATGGCAGACTGTCTCTGTAATGGCGGACTGCCTTGGTAATGATGGATTGTCTCGGTAATGGTGGACTGCTTCGGTAATGGCAGACTTCCTCGGTAGTGGTGGACTGCCTCAGTAATGGCGGACACCCTTCCCCCCACAGAGCTGGACCGTCCTGGGTCCAGCTGTGCTTGTTGTGAAACTCAATCCAGAGTGTTTCAGATTGCTGGTCTTTGTGGGGGTGGGACCTGCCCAGCCAGATCACCTGGTTCCCTGTTTCGGCCCCATTTTTTTCAGTTGAATGGGCAACTCTGTCTCCCAGGTGTTTCAGGAGCCAGTTGAAATGGCACGCAGATTTGTGTGAGTTTTTGTGCAGAGACCCGCTGTGCCAGCTGAAACAGCCATGCTGGAGACTCATGGCACTTTTCCACCTGGGAATCTCCTGGTCTGTGGGCAGTAAAAATTCATTTAGAAATGCAGTGATAACTCACCCTCCGCATTCTCGCTGGGAACTACACTCCACAGCTGTTCCTATTTGGCCATCTAAGAACCATTAGTTTTTAAAGGGCAAATACAATGTCAGTTCTTAATGGTTATTTCCAGTGCCTAGCACAATTCTTGGCATATTTTTAAGTAAATGCATGTTGAATTAACAAGGTAGGATAATCACATACAATATGACCTTATGAGCTTCCACAAATAAAAACATCAAATTTGATGTTGATTTAAGGGAAAGGTAAGAGAAGCAGAGATCAAACAAGTAGAAGCAGACAGATTGAAATCACCTTTGCAAAAATTATGACAGAGAAAAATCTGACATGGAAAGTTATGGCAGTGAAAGAAATCTGACCTAACCACCTCCATCTTGCTTCTAACTTCCAAGCCACCTTGTTCACTCCTGGACACAGGTCAAGGTAACTAAGAGAGGAATTTATAGTTTAACTTTGAAACAGGTAACAGCCCCTTCCCCAAACAAACCCCCTCCTTGCATAGGACCAGACCACCTTTGTAAAACTAACTAATTAGCCACAAGATTAGAAATTATAGTGCTGGAGTCATGCAGTCAGGGACCACAAGATTCTTAACCTCCTCAATTTCTCCTATAGATAACATCATTATTACAAAACCAAACATTGGAATTGAGGTATTTTTCAGACCCCGTATTCTTTTTTTTTCCTTTTTTTTTTTTAAGACTCAAAGCCTGACAGACCCTGTATTCTGATGGACCAGCTGGTGCCACCCAGACCAGTAAACTGGCTCATCTGGTCTTGTGGCCCTCCCACCCAAAAACTGACTCAGCACAAGAAGACAAGCTTTGACCCCCACCCTGTGATTTCATCCCAGACCCAACTAATCAATACTTCCCATTCCCTAGCCCCCTGCCTGCCAAATGATTCTTTAAAAATCCTAGTCTCCAAATATTCGGGAAGACTGATTTGAGTAATAAACTCTGGTCTTCTGCTTAGCTGGCTCTGTGTTTATTTAACTTTTTGTCGTGATTCCACAGTCCAGATAAATTGGCTTTGTGGAGCACCAGGCAAGAACCTGTCAGGTGATTACAAGAACGAAGAAACAAATAATTTCCTCTTCACCTCCATACTTCCTCACAATTCTAAAAAGTCCATTTTTGGTGGGTCATGGTGGCTCACGCCTGTAATCTCAGCACTTTGGAAAGCCAAGGCAGGAGGATCATGGGGTCCGGAGTTCCAGACCAGCCTGACCAACATGGTAAAACCCCATTTTTACTAAAAATACAAAAATTAGCCAGGCATGGTGGCACATGCCTGTAGTCCCAGCTACTCATGAGGCTGAGGCAGGCTGCAGTCCAGCCTGGTTAAGAGAGTAAGACTGCATCTTGAAAAATAAATAAAAAGTCTATTTTTGCTGGAAAGTGAGTTTATGTAAATATATGTAAATCACAGAATAATTAGAGCAAACATACTGTAACAACCACCTCTGACTTTGGATTGTGGAAAAGAATATGCGAGGCCAAACTCCAGTCCCAAAAAATGCAGTTCAGAAAGAGCAGCAAGAAGCAGCCAGGATCTATACCGGATATGAGGCCGGAGAACAGGGTCTAGAGGCACCGAACCTAACGCTGTCTCACGCTGACTTCCTAGAACTAAACTGAAAGCAAAACCCTAGACTTTCTACACCTAAGAAACAAAAGTAACAAAGGGGGTGGGTGGAGGGAGTCTTGGCTTCATTTGCAACTTTATAACTTTATTCCACAGCTCTGAATGGTTGCTGTCTACAACCAATCAGGCTGACTGCTGGCCAAGTCTTCTTTGTTTGCATGGAAGTTTAACTTTGTGACTTCACCCTAGTCATTGTTTGCACAGGAGTGGGACTTTTGTAACTTCACTTCAGGCTCTGGTTGGCTGCTTTCTGCAACCAATCGGACCCACTGCAAGGTACTACTTCATTTATATGAGGTGAGCATGCAGAGGCCAATGGGAAAACTTCTAGGGGGTATTTCAACCCAAGAAGATTCTATATCTGGTCATTTGAGCCAGTGCTCAGCCTGCTCTCACACTGTGGAGTGTACTTGCATTTTCAATAAACCCCTGCTTTTGTTCTTTTGTTTCTTCATTCTTTGCTTTACTGGGCGTTTTGTCCAATTCTTTGTTCAAAACTCCAAGAACCTGGACAACTTGCAGTCACGACCCTCTACCTTGGATATACCTTAGACAGGTATATCAAGACCTACAACTGGATATGCCCCAAAATATTTCATAGTAAATTATCAATTTCTGATTTTGTTTGGCTTTAAGAAATAAAAGTTACCCAGCCATGTTCTAGAAGCCACCGCATTCTATCACTATGCCTAAAAAAGACTTTGACTGCCTTTGGTGTAGGAAACAAATACTAAATTAAAATTTGCTCTAGGCCAGGCACAGTGGCTCACACCTATAATCCTAGCACTTTGGGAGGCCAAGGTGGGTGGATCACTTGAGGTCAGGAGTTCAAGACCAGCCTGCTCAACATGGTGAAATGCCATCTCTAGCAAAAATATAAAAATGAGCCAGGCGTGGTGACACATGTCTGTAGTCTCAGCTACTCAGGAGGCTGAGGCAGGATAATCACTTGAACCCAGGAGGCAGAGGTTGCTGTACTGAGATGGTACCACTGCACTCCAGTCCAGGTGACAGAGCAAAACTCTATCTCAAAATAAATAAAATAAAATAAAACAAAGTAAAATAAAATAAAATTGGCTCTAGAGTCCATACAGCAAAATGTAAACCTTTTGCAGATCATCTGCTGACACTACACTTAAAGCTATAGGGTTAATGGGATATAAATCAAACACACTCTCCATCTTTACACTGATAGGTGAAATAAATAATACATTAAGAGACTGACAATGGAGGGTTTTGCTCAGAAAACCTCCCTGTAGAAAAATAGAAATATCAAGTAAGATAAAGAAATGAAGCAAATCCCCCCTCCCCCCCACCGCAGCACACACACATTTGTTTACACAGCACCTAGCTACGCCTAACATATAATAGATAAATGTTTGTTGAGTGAACAATGCTGTTTATGACCTATAACCTTGTATCCAGGATACACTGCTTCCTCTCCTCAGGTTAAAAGTCCTCATGGCTCCTCCAAATTATCTAAAGGGAAAGCACCCATCCTCCCTTTCTTGTTTCTTGGAATGGGAGTGATGACATGTCCTATATATGCCAGATTCAGCTCAGTATCCAGTATGCTCCTCAGGCCACTTTGTCATTGTACCAGAGAAACTGGTTGGTCTTCATCTCCTCTAGGAGTCTGGACTAGCTTAAGGGTGAAATGTGGGAGTCTGGCCTCCTAAAACACTTGAAACAGATGGGCACTGTGACTATATCCTTTTAGTTTCACCAGACTAGTGCCATCTGATTCCCTCAAACACATCTTGTACATTCTTGCCTTAGAGTTGCTGAGTACGCTGTTCCCTCCAACCAATATGACCTTACCTGAACTCATTCAAAACAAACTTTGGATATGTTATTCTTCTGTATTCCTTAAGTACATACTCTATGTACCATTCATTTAACACTTAAATGCTTGTTATCCCTGATGATGTTTATGTACCTAAAGCCCGGTAATCTCAATAAGACTGTAAGCTTGGCCGGGCACGGTGGCTCACGCCTGTAATCCCAGCACTTTGGGAGGCCGAGGAGGGCAGATCACAAGGTCAAGAGATTGAGATCATCCTCACCAACATGGTGAAACCTCATCTCTACTAAAAAATACAAAAATTAGCTGGGCGTGGTGGCGCGCACTGTAGTCCCAGCTACTCGGGAGGCTGAGGCAGGAGAATTACTTGAACCTGGGAGGTAGAGGTTGCAGTGAGCCGAGATCACGCCACTGCACTCCAGCCTGGCACCTGGCAACAGAGCAAGAGTGTCACAAAAAAAAAAAAAAAAAAAAAGAGACTGTAAGCTTTTTTAAGGGTAGGAATTACATCTACTACTCCATATTCCTCACAGCACTAAACTCCATGTGTTGCTTACTAAATGCTTACTGAATGAATGGTCACTGTGATAGAAAATGTGGCATGTTCAAAGACAGATGAGACCTCATCAGCCTTCAAGGATCACTTAGTCTAATAAAATAGATAAGCCATGTACCCAAACAGCATTAATTTCAGTTAATAAACAGGATGTAACACAAGGGAGTAACAAGATACTATAAGAATCCAAGAGATGGTGACTTAAAGGAGGAAGCATCATTTTAACTGGATCTTAAAGAACAAACAGTATTTTGTATGATAGAAACTGGAGGGGTGAGATGTATTAATACACACTAGGAATAGGAGCCAGTAGAAGCAAAAGCAGGGAAGTACGTGGCATTTTGGGGAAGGGCAATAACCAAAGTAACTAAGCCTGAGAAAGAAAGAAGAACAAGACCGCACCAATATTAAAAAGTAGTGAAACAAGAGGGTGTTTTTGTGTATATTTGAAAATTTCTAAAACAGTATGGTTCAGGCACAAAAATACAAACAGACTGAGGAAATAAAACCGAGTTTTAAATGAGACCCTAAATGCAGGCCAGGCACAGTGGCTCACACCTGTAATCCCAGCACTTTGGGAGGCCGAGGTGGGGTGATCAGCTGAGATCAGGAGTTCAAGACTAGCTGGCCAACATGCTGAAACCTCTCTCTACTAAAAATACAAAAATTGGCTGGGCACTGTGGCTCATGCCTGTAATCCCAGCATTTTGGGAGGCCAAGGCAGGTGGATCACCTGAGGTCAGGAGTTCCAGACCAGCCTGGCCAACATGGTGAAACCTGGTCTCTACTAAAAAATACAGAAATTAGCTGGGTATGGTAGCAGGTGCCTGTAGTCCCAGCTACTTGGGAGGCTGAGGCAGAGAATCGCTGGAACTCAAGAGGCAGAGGTTGCAACGAGCCAAGATTGCACCACTGCACTCCAGCCTAGGCGACAGAGTAAGACTTTGTCTCAAAAAAAAAAAATAGTAATAATAATAATACAAAAATCAGGGCATGGTGGCAGGCACCCTGTAATCCCAGCTATTTGGGAGGCTGGGGTAGGAGAATCGCTTGAATCTGGAAGGCAGAGGTTGCAATGAGCTGAGACTGTACCACTGCACTCCAGCCTGGGTGACACAGCAAGACTCTTATCTCAATAATGTGTGTGTGTGTGTGTGTGTGTGTGTGTGTGTGTGTGTAAATACATATGCCCAGTGCGGAGGTTCACGCCTATAATCCCAACACTTTAGGAGGCTGAGGTGGAGCCCAATAGTTCAAGACCAGCTTGGGCATTACAAAATTATCCAAGAGTAGTAGCAACACACTTAAGGTCCCAGCTACTTGGGAAGCTGAGGTAAGAGGATTGCTCGGGCCTGGGAAGTAAAGGCTTCAGTGAGCCATGATCATGACACTATACCCTAGCCTGAGCAACATCAACAGAATGAGACCTTGTCACAAACAAACATACACATACACACACACACACACACACACACACACACAAACAATCATAAACAGAATCAAAAGTATAAACAGGGAAAACATTTGCAAAATCTATGACAGATGAATCAATTTCCTTGATATGCTAACTCCTTCAAAAAATAAGAAATAGACGTTATCTAGAAGGATACCAAAAAAAATTGTAAACAATGGTTACCTTTAGAGAAAAGATGAGTAGGAGGTACAGAAAGGGAAGGCTTTTATACTATACTGTTTGAATATTTTACAATTATCTGATATTGCCTTAAAGCAAATTGTTTTTTTCTTTTGAGACGGAGTTTTACTCTGTTGCCCAGGCTGAGGTGCAGTGGTGGGATCTCGGCTCACTGTGACCTCTGCCTTCTGGGTTCAAGAGATTCTCCTGTCTCAGCCTCCTGAGTAGCTGGGACTGCAAGAGTGTGCCACCATGTCCAGTTATTTTTTTATTTTTTGTATTTGTAGTAGAGATGGGGTTTCACTGTGTTAGCTAGGATGGTCTCCATCTCCTGTCCTTGTGATCCGCCTGCCTGGGCCTCCCAAAGTGCTGGGATTACAGGCATGAGTCATCATGCCCAGCCTAAAGCAAAATATTTTAATAAGCTAATCGATTAGCTGACATTTTGATTTATGTTGTTATCTGCTTTCTGCTGAGCACAGAACTAGAGAGAAACCATTTATTTCATACTTTCTCTGAACACTTTTCCAAATGTTGCATTTAGAAGGAACCTTTTGTTGGTCAGCTACATTGGCTCCCCCAAACATAGGACCACAGGAATGATGTTAAGAGGGTACTTGGACACAGGCTTACTGTGCAAGTATGCGGGAAGAAAATTAAGCACCTATTGGCAGTCTGCCTGTGCATGCCTGTCTACTGTGGTGGACATATATATCTTTTGCTCAAAGGGCTGCTGTTCATTTTATATCCTCTCACTTAGATGATTTTGCAAATCACTTTGTCCAAAGACTCTCAAAGTAATCATCATCATCATCATACTTCTCTTCTTCAAGCAATTAACTGACAATTGCTTTAAACCCAGGGCAAACCCAAGTGTAAGGTGCAGAGGGGGAGTATAAGGAATTTTCAGCATTGCAGATGCAAGCAAGAGAAAAACTGGGTAACATGAAGGACAATTGTCTTAGGAAATCTATACTTATGCTTAGGCTGCCCTTGGTCATCTGCAAATGATTATCAAGCTTTGGACATGTCTCCCCTACAGATAACCTCTCTCTCCAGCCTACATCTCAAAGACTCTAGCTACCACAAGGAATTTTCATTTCCCTTGTCTCACAGATGGAAAAATCCACATAAGCTTTGGCATTTTTAAGAGATTTCTCTAGCTTCCACTGTTCGTTTTTGTATAGGCATGTGGCACCAGCAGCAAACATTGTCAAGAATCTCTGTCTTTCATATGTTTCTATGAACCTGAAAACTACTCTTTAAGATTCACAGTCAAGTTTCTAAAGAGGGAAAAACAAGTTAGATTAAGCAAAAAGAATGACCTACTCCTTTAAAATCCAGCTGACAGACATGTTTATGGAACCAAACAGCTGTGCTGCTGGCAGAGGGACATACTGAAATGAAACACTCATGGTAACCCCTCCCTTCCCCTACTCAGCTCTGCAGAGCCCCATCCAATTACTGCACAAAAAGCCTTTTTCTTATAAACTTCTATCCCTTCTACTTCTGTCTCCATCTTGGTTGGAAAAAAACAAAAACAGCACTAGTGATGGAATGTACAAAGCTCTGCAAATATTCATGAGAAAATGCTTTGAATCTACATGCTCCCCAGCTCCCATAGCACATACATGCCTAAGAAAAAGGGGATGCACAAAGAAACTGTTAGGCATCTGTGGTTCTCTAACTTAGGCAAATTATGAGGCCTTCCCAAAACAGGCAGCAAGATTTAAGAAGGCAGAGTCCTGTCTTGTTATTCACCCATTGAATCATTAATTGAATAATTAATCTAATAGCCATTGATTGATAATTGAAGATGTGCTGCACTGGAAATACAGGAATAGAGTTTTATGTGGTATAGTATGTGAGAGCTTGGACCATGGAGTCACACAGTCAAGGTTTGATTGCTGGTTCCATCACTAACGTATGACCTTAAGCAAGAAAACAACAACTCTGAGCCTGTTCCTGCTCCTAAAATAGAGATAATATCTACTGTAAAAAGTGATACAATCCTAACAGTACCCACCCCTCTGTGAGCTCTCAAATTTCTCCTCACCTTAGTTTGTTCTTCATGTTTCCCTCTCCTTTAGCTCCTCCAAGGTCCCTCCTCAGTTTCAGTAATTCTTCCAACTTCTTTCCCCTTTCCCCAAAGCTTTCATCATTCACACTCCAAGTTCAGCAGACACAATAAAAGTGAGGCATAAACGTAGTGAGGGTCACACTCCATCTCTCCACCTCATCCTGCTTACTTTCTGAGGCAGCAGATGATAGATCACTTGTTTTCCTTTTATAATAAGGTTGAGGTTTCCCAAACAGAAATGTTGCTTTTATGGCACCAGTATCTAATCACACCTGGTCACATTAGAGAACTCATAACAACAGTTATGCAATACTTCCCCATACTACTGGATAGCAATAGTGCAATTTCCTCATCCCAGTTGACTACAGAGCCAGGGACAAGTGGGATCTAAAGAACAAGATCTTTCCTTGAGATTCCACTAGTGGCACATTACCTGTTATGCTAGGACCACTGTGTTGCAATTCATGGCCCCTACCATTATAATAAACAATAGGATTTTCCAACAACATCAAGAAAATTCTGGACTAGTCAAAAAGAAAACAAACCAAACGAAAATATTTTGTCTCTCTACACCTTCAATTTGAAAATAAGTATCTTGAATCATCTCTAACGTTTCTTCCAATATTAACATTCTGGAATTCTAAAGTCAAGCTATTTAGCTACTACAATCAAGATTCAAAAACTCTGTACCACTTACTCTTCATGTCCTAATTATGTACAAATTTCTGCGATTTAGCTGAAGTCTTATCTTTTATCCTAATGAAAACAAAGACCAGCTGGTTCTCATGTTCCAGAAACTGTAAAACTCCTCAGTTCAGTACTTATGGAGCATTATTACCTAGGCTTTCCCATCTCAGGATCAACATTCCCTCATTGAATAATCACATGTGGAACGCCCATGAGGCATACCTCACTAATAATGGCTCCTCTTGGTTCCTGCAGTCTGGCCCTGTAATAATCTGGGGGAGTATGTGTGGTTTCCCTCTGAAGTCTCTCCAAGTTCCTGACATCCTCATACTGAAGTCCAGAACTGGAAAAGATATTCACCAAAGAATCTATAGCACTCTCTTTTCTCCATTTGTCTCTCACTATTACTTGCTTCACTCTCTCGCAGGGCTCCTTGACAGTAGGTAATGATGTATTCTGTATGTTGTTCAGTGTTCAGTATATTGTGAAGACCAAACAAATATTACAACAACAAGAAGGACAACCATATTACTACTAAAATACTTTCAATTTTGGATTCAGTGGTTATTTTGAATTCAGACAAAAATCTACTCACTCCCACGATTTTGTTTTGTTTTTCAGTATTTTTTGGGGGGGGGGTCTGGAAACGTTACAAGTATTTTACCTAAATAACAGACCATTTTAAAATAAAGATTTCCAGAAGAATAGGAGCAACTGCTTTCCATGAAGGGTGGCACGGTGGTTATCTTTTTGTTCATGGATGTGTTTTTTGTTGACTCAGTATGGATTTGTTTTAAACAGCCACTTTCAGGCTCTGGTGGGTAAAGCTGAGCTAATGCTCCTCATGGAAACTTTTACAACACAAAGTCACCCAAACACAATCTGTTTGAGCAGAGGACTCCTGCTCCAACAGATGTTCCTCACCAAGAGGAAGGGAGGGAAGTTAGTTTTCCAAATGGTGCAGGATGGTCCCAGAAGGGATCATAATCAGATTCAGAAAAGAGATTTCCAAATCTAGTTCAACTCAGAAAAATATCATAAGCCTTGCTTCTCTTGTACTATGTATGATAATGGTAATCACAGCAGGGACCCAAGGCAAAGCACTCATAAACTCATTTAACATGTAGGTGCCAAGTACTGGGCTGTTCATTTCATATAATTATTTCATTTCCTCCTTACAATAATTATTTGAGGCATGTATGATCTCTATTTTAGACTTGAAGAAACGAGAATGCAAAGAGGTTAGGCAACTTGTCCAAAGTAAGCTAGTCAACAACTGACTGTGCCTGAATTCAAATCCAGGTTTAATTTCAGAGAAGCAGGTTGACTTTAATACAGATTCAAGCCAGATAAATTACAGGCCAATTTTGAAGAAAAGTTTCCGCTGCAAGTTCAAATATTAACAAATACTGAAAACAACGTTTAGATCAATCATGACTTACCTTAAGAATGGGAAGCTGGTCGGGGCAGTGGCTCACACCTGTAACCCCAGCACTTTGGGAGGCCAAGGTGGGTGGATCACTTGAGGTCCACAGTTCGAGACCAGCCTGGCCAACAGGGCGAAACCTCATCTCTACTAAAAATACAAAAATTAGCCGGGTGTGGTGGCACACACCTGTAATCCCAGCTACTCGGGAGGCAGAGGCAGGAGAATTGCTAGAACCCAGGAAGTGGAGGTTGCAGTGAGCCAAGATCATACCACTGCACTCCAGCCTGGGTGAGAGAGTGAGACTCTGTCTCAAAAAAAAAAAGGGAAGCTGGTGACACCAGGGTAATGGACAAGACAGATGCTACAATCCCCTACCACATCCCATTCATTATCATCTTTTGTCTCCCTTTCCCCTTCCCCAGTTTTCTATCTCTTCCTTTTCCCATATTTTTGTTTTCTTTTTGTACTGCAGCATACTGTTAAATATAAACTTTGTAGTTGGATGATCCTGTGTTCAAATCTAGAACTCACATCTTACTGTGTAACTTTGGCAGATCATAGAACTTCTGTAAGCCTAAATTTTCTCCACTGTAAAAAGGGGATAAAATCCTCTACCTTTTAGGGAGTTGAAGAAATGATATCAATATACATAAAGAGATAACCAGATCACTAGTAGGCTAAATGGCTTTTTTATTTTTTTGAGAGTCAGTGAGGTTTAGTGGAAATGACATAAAATTTAAACAGTCTTGAATTTGAATTCTTGCTCCACCACTTACTGCCAAGTCTTATAAACTTTCTGTGCCTCAGTTTCCTAATCTATAAAATGGAGTACATAATATAGATCTAATAGAAGTCGAATGACATGATAAACATTTACAATTATATCTGGCTATCAATAGGCATTTAACAAATAAAGCTGCCTCTCTGTAGAACTTGCAGTAGCTGACTTGTCCTCTAGTAGTCCCTAGTTGGTGATACCTGACCAATTTACTCAGGCCTGTCACCACTAAGGACCAGGAAGTGCCAAAGCACCAAGGAATTTTAACTTTGAACCTATCTTTTGAGACTGTAAAGTAAATATAAAAAGACAGAGAATGATACAATGCAATGAAAACACCACCATAAGGAAGCCTGGGTCCATTCCAGCTTAAGCACTAACCACCTGTATAATGCTGTAAGTTATGTGGCTGGATCTGTAACATATGAGGGTTGGCCTAGACTAGTGGGTAGTGTCCGGACACTTCTTTTGTTTATTTTTGTTCTGAGGCAGAGTCTCACACTCTGTTGCCCTGGCTGGAGTGCAGTAGTGTGATCTCAGCTTACTGCAGCCTCTACTTCCTGGGTTAAAGCGATTCTCCTGCCTCAGCCTCCTGAGTAGCTGGGATTACAGGTGTGCATCACCATGCCTGGCTATTTTTTGTAGTTTTAGTAAAGATGGGGTTTCGCCACGTTGGCCAGGCTTATCTCAAACACCTAACCTCAGGTGATCCACCCCCCTCAGCCTCCCAAAGTGCTAGAATTATAGGCGTGAGCCACCATGTCTGGCCTGGACACATTTTTTACTGTCAAAATTGGGTGACTGCTACTGGAATCAAGTGGGTAGAGGCCAGGAATGCTGTTAAATATTCTGCAATCCACAGTACAGAGCCCCACAACAAAGAATTACATGGTCAAAATGTCAACAGTGCTGAGGTCAAAAAACTCTGGCCCAGATGACTAACCAGTTCTCTTCAAACTCTAACATACTAAGAGGCGATGACAAGGCAGCACTGAAACAGTTTGTCTATCTGTCCCCTCCAAGTCTCATGTTGAAATGTGACCCCTCAATGTTGGAGGTGGGGTCTGGTGAGAAGTATTTGGGTCATGGGGACAGATCCCTCATGAGTGGCTTGGTCCCCTCCCCACAACAATGAGTGCATTCTCGCTCTATTAGTTCACACAGGAGCTGACTGTTTAAGAGCATGGCAGCTGGGCACGATGGCTCAACGCCTGTAATCTTAGCACTTTTGGAGGCCAATGGTGGGCAGATCACGAGGTCAGGAGATCAAGACCATCCTGGCCAACACAGTGAAACCCCATCTGTACTAAAAATACAGAAATTAGCAAAGCATGGTGGTGCACACCTGTAGTCCTAGCTACTCGGGAGGCTGAGGCAGGAAAACTGCTTGAACCTGGGAGGCGGAGGCTGCAGTGAGCCGAGATCGCACCACTGTACTCCAGCCCGGGCGACAGAGCAAGACTCTGACTCAAAAAAAAAAAAAAAAGGAACATGGCATCCCACCCATCTCTCTCTCTCTCTCTCTCTCTTTCACTGTGACATGACTGTTTCTTTCCCTGTTACAATTGGATGCTCTCTGAAGCCTCAGCAACAGCAGACACTGGCACAATGCTTCCTGTACAGCCTGCAGAAATGTGAGCCAACTAAGCCTCTTTTCTTTATAAATTACTAAGCCTCAGGTATTCCTTTATAATAACACAAAACTGACTGACACAAGCACCAACAATGATCAGGTGACATTCCTGTCAATATCTGTCTCTGTATGGCTCCTTATTATTGATGTTACTCTAAATCCCCCTAAAGTCAGATATTTAGATCTCCCTCCACATCCACTAAGGAAAATTTAGGTATTTCCCACAGATATTTTGATATCTGAAATCAGTGCCGTATTTCCGAACAAAACTTCCTTTGTAACAAGAAGAGACCTAGGGATGAAAGACACATTGTACTCCAGGGACTTGGTTTCTCATCCTTTGCAGTTAGCCATGAGATTCTTCCAAAGCCATGAGATTCCTTTTGGGAGAGCAGATGATTTAAATAAGTATGAATCATCTGGGAGCCGTAGTTCACGTCTGTAATCTCAGCACTTTGGGAGGCCAAGGCAGGCAGATCGCAAGGTCAGGAAATCGAGATCATCCAGGTCAACATGGTAAAATCCTGTCTCTACTAAAAATACAAAAATTTGCTTAGCGTGGTGGTGTGCGCCTGTAGTCCCAGCTACTTGGGAGGCTGAGGCAGGAGAATCTCTTGAACACAGGAGGCAGAGGTTGCAGTGAGCAGAGATTGCACCACTACACTCCAGCCTGGCAACAGAGTGAGACTCCATCTCCATAAATAAATGTGAATCAAGAAGGTCAGGTGTGGTGGCTCACACCTGTAATCTCAGAATTTTGGGAGGCTGATGCAGGCAGATCTCTTGAGCCCAGGAGTTTGAGACCAGCCTGAGCAATACAGTGAGACCACATCTCTACCAAAAATACAAAACTTAACCAGGCATGGTGGCACCATGCCTGTAGTCCCAGCTACTCAGGAGGCTGAAGTGGGAAGATCACTCGAGCTCAGGAGATTGAGGCTATAGTAAGATGTGATTGTGCCAGCCTACTCCAGCCTGGGTGACAGAGCGAGACCCAATCTCAAAAAAAAAAAAAAAAAAAAAAAAAAATCAAGGTTAGAAGATGTGACACACACAAAAGTAAAGATGAATCTTGGCTGGACGCAGTGACTCATGACTCACGCCTGTAATCCCAGCATTTTGGGAGGCCGAGGCAGGTGGATCACAAGGTCAGGAGTTTGAGATAAACCTGGCCAGCACAGTGAAATCCAGTTTGCACTAAAAATACAAAAATTAGCTGGGAATGGTGTGGGCATCTGTAATCCCAGCTACTCAAGAGGCTGAGGCAGGAGAATAGCTTGAAATCGTAAGATGGAGGTTGCAGTGAGCCAAGATTGCATTACTGCGCTCCAGCCTGGGCAACAAGAGCGAAACTCCGTCTCAAAAAAAAAAAAAAAAGATGACTCTCAAATACATCATGCAAAATGAAAAAAGCCAGACTAAAACAGCTATATAGTCTGATTCCATTTATATGACATTCTGAAACTGATGCAACTGTAGGGACAGAAGACAGACCAGTAATTGCCAGGGGCTTGGGAAATAGACTATAAAAGAGCATGAAGCAATTTTTGGGATGATAGACTGTTTTGTATACTGATTGTAGTGTCAGTTACACACCTGAATGTGTTACTGTACACTAAAAAGGTGAATCTGGCCAAGTGTGGTGACTCATGCCTATAATCCCAACACTTTGAGAAGCCAAGATGGGAGGACTGCTTGAGCCCAGGAGTTCAAGACCAGCCTGGATAATACAGCAAGACCCTGTCTCTATTAAAAAATAATAATAAATAATTATTAAAAAAGAAAAAAAGGTAAATCTTTTACTGTATCTAAATTATACTTCAATAGACCTCTCCCCTCAAAATGTGATCACAAACACTGGAGGGCTGGGCGAGGTGATTCACATCTGTAATCCTAGCACTTTGGGAGGTTGAGATGGGTGGATCACTTGAGGTCAGGAGTTCAAGGCCAGCCTGACCAACATGGTGAAACCCCATCTCTATTAAAATTACAAAAATCGGTTGGGCATGGTGGCGCATGCCTGTAGTCCCAGCTACTTAGGAGGCTGAGGCACAAGAATCACTTGAACCAGGAAGCAGGGGTTAAAGTGAGCCAAGATGGTACCACTGCACTCCAGCCTGGGTGACTGGGCAAGACTCTGTCTCAAAAAAAATTAAAAATGCTGTGGAGAGGATAAACTGGATTATATCCAAATTCTTTCCCACCCCAAGTCCTGACATTGTATGGATTCCACCTTTCCTACCTGTGGTGGCCTCAGAGCCGTAGTGATCATACTGATTAGGGTTAAATCTGGGCTCCAATTTCTGTGTTAAAGCAATGAGGTCCTCTGATTGTATCATGTAGCTATGAGTCCTGTCACCATTCTGGGACATCTGGCTCTACTCTAGCTTGTGATAGAGGTTCCCTCCCTTCTCTTTCCTATCCTGACTCCTCCTGGGACTGATGAGGGACTAGACAATTAATAAACAAGCCAGAAGAAACCTCAGGAGTCCCTAGTTTTATCTCTCTGCACAGACTTCCTGTCTGGATCTCATTTGATGTTTCCATTAAATTTCAAATCAGACAAAAGAAGAATCATATTTAAGAATTTCCCTCCTCTATGGCCTTTTGGGCTTTCATTAGATTTTGTTTGTTTGTTTTTTGAGACAGTCTTGCTCTGTCACCCAGGCTGGGGTATAATGGCGTGATCTTGGTTCACTGCAACCTCTGCCTCCTGGGTTCAAGCAATTCTCTGCCTCAGCCTCCAGAGTAGCTGGGATTACAGGTGCCCGCCACCACACCCAACTAATTTTTGTATTTTTAGTACAGATGGGGTTTTACCATCTTGGCCAGACTGGTCTTGAACTCCTGACCTTCTGATCCACCCGCCTCAGCCTCCCAAGTGCTGGGATTACAGGCATGAGCCACCATGCCCAGCCTTTCGTTAGATGTTTATACAGTTAAGCCACATAAATGTAAAATACGGTCCTCACAACCAAATTCATACTCAAGCTTATTGATACTAATACATACATACACATACACACACAGACATATATAAAAGTTTTAACACATATACACACCGCCTCCAAGATGACTGATTTATCAAACGTTATACAAAACAGTTCATTCTTCTTATGGACAGAACAGTCACACATATGCCATGGCCATGGAGGTCTGAAACAGTGTTCAGAATACTCATATTTTCTAACGGAAAGGCCACTGTCTTCTATGCCACAAATATAGTCACAACTGTGGACTGTTATAGGAGTCCCATCTTTCTGACTGAAAGTAAGTTGCTTTGCTGATTCTTCTTGGAGTAAGCCAATGGAATGGTTACAAACACTAGTAACCACATGCCTCATACACACTTGAGTGCTGGGATAAAAAATCAAGGGCCATTAGCAAAGAATATCACTGAACTCACTGGAAAAAAAAGAAAAAAAAATCAAGGGCCACAAGACAAGCCTTCATCGGCCCGTGTTCTCGTATTCAAAATGACAGAGAAGACTCAGCAAAGGCCAGGTAATATTCACACTGCCCTTCTGTACTGAGCATTTACAGCAAACACATTAGTACTACAAAGTTGAGGTGCTTATATAACAGAAGATGCTCACTGCGTCAGCAAATCCTACAGTGGTATAGGGTTTTACTTTATGTGTTCCTTTCAAAAGAGAAGAATGGGGTAATTATACTTCTGTGATTTAGAAATATTCAATCACGCGGGGTGTGGTGGCTCATGCCTGTAATCCCAGAACTTTGGGAGGCCGAGGCGGGTGGATCACAAGGTCAAGAGATCGAGACCAACCCTGTCTCTAACAAAAATTAGCTGGGCGTGGTGGCACGTGCCTGTAGTCCCAGCCACTCGGGAGACTGAGGCAGAAGAATCGCTTGAACCCAGGAGGTGGAGGTGGCAGTGAACCAAGATTGTACCACTGCACTGCAGCCTGGCAACAGAGCAAGACTCCGTCTCAAAAAAAAGAAAAGAAAAGAAATATTCAATCATTGCCAGGTGTGGTGGCTCACGCCTGTAATCCCAGCATTTTGGGAGGCTGAGGCAGGTGAATCACCTGAGGCCAGGAGTTTGAGACTAGCCTGACCAACATGGAGAAAACCCGTCTACTAAAAAACATTAAAAAAATTAGCCGGGCCTGGTGGCGCATGCCTGTAATCCCAGCTACTTGGGAAGCTGAGGCAGGAGAATCGCTTGAACCTGGGAGTTGGAGGTTGAGGTGAGCCGAGATCAAGCCATTGCACTCCAGCCTGGGCAACAAGTGTGAAATTCCATCTCAAAAAATATATATATATATATATATATATACATATACATATATAAAATTAGTTTCAGACCAAAGTATTATTAAGAAATAGCCAGGGCTCAGATTTCATGTTAATTTCTCAATGATTATCCAGTTATGAAGAACTGAGGAAATACACGATAAGATTATTACATTTGAAATAAGCTTCTTTTGTTAATGCTACCATGAAAATGATTACTTGAAAAGGCCAAGGGTTTCTTGATGTATTGAAGTTTCTTCCTTTTGGAAATCTGTTAGTTGTATTGAAATTTTCTTAAAGTACCAATTAGAGGACTTCCAATATGTACAACTGTGCTATAATAACCTTGAAAAGTATCTTTATAATAAACATCTTAAACATTATACATAAAAAAGGACGGAGGAGAGTGAAAGAAAAATGATAAATATCATTACCACATCTTGAGATGCATACTGGGGATCCTCTGGATTGACTGACCAGTAGCAGTAATCGAAGCCAAATGCTACAACCTTCTCCCGGGAGTCCCCAAAGCCATCTGGTCGACTATCCACCTAAAATCAAACATAGGATCCAGTGTCTTTTCTATCATAATATTAGAATCTGGCTAGTGGCACTCAATCACCCTCTACTATAGCTAGAGAAACTTGGACTGGCCATGAAACTGTTTATGATATCTTTCTGAAAAAGAAAAAACAAGGTAACCATTGTCCCCATCTTATTAGGTACAAATAAAGCACAGAGAACTAAATTTGTCTGTCATACTATCATACATCTGCCTACGTATGAACCAACTATATGACACATGGTAAATCTTGGGAGAGAAAGCCTCTCCTCTCTGGGTATCTTCTTATCACTACAGGTTGAATATCCTTTCTTTGAAATGCTTGGAACCAGAAGTGTTTAGGATTTTTTTCAGATTTCAGATTTTTTTAGATTTTGGAATATTTGCATATACATAATGAGATATCTTGGGGATGCATCCAAGTCTAAACATGAAATTTTTTGTGTTTCATATACACTTTAAACACATAGCTTGAAGGTAATTTTATACAATATTTTTAATAATTTTGTGCATGAAATAGTTTTGGCTACAACCTGTCACATGAAGCCAGCTGTGAAACCTTCCACCCATGTCAGCATTCAAAATGCTTCAGATTTTGAAGGATTTCAGATTCCAAATTTTCAAATTAGGATGCTCAACCTACATTATTTCTTTTCTAAGTATTTCTGTAGAGGATACTGGCAGTGCATGAGTAGTTTGGCTACAGTGCCTGATAGGTTCCATCAGCACGGGGCTTTCACTGAGGTTCCTGGAATACTCAACTCCTAATTAGACAGCAAGTCTGACAGAAGAGCCAGAAGCAATCTAGCTGCTCAAGGTAGATGAGAACAGAGTCAGAGCTTGGTCTTGCACTGATCTCCAGGTACTGGGGAAGATGGCATTATTCACAGAAATGCCTTATCTTATACACTCTGGACAGGGAAAGAAAGACAATACTGCCACTAGCCATTATAAATTACAGAAGAATGAGGCTGCCAGAATTATTAAGAGATTCTTTGTGGATAACTGACCTCAGGGAAGTAAGCAGCCAGGGAGGTGTGCAGAAGGCAGATTCAAGTTTGATCTTGGCTGAGACTTATTCTTAAGAACCAAAAACATGAGATCTTCGAACAAAGCAGATGAAGTGATTAGGCAACAGAGATATAAATGAGACAGCAGAGAATAAAAGGTCCTTTGTCCCTGGTGAGCCCTGTTGAACGTCTGGTAGGTCCCCATTCTTTGTTAGCAGAGAACTATTGACAAGAGGAAACAGATCACATCACAGGAGTAACAACAAAGCAGGCATGGCTGTGAAGACTGGGGTTCAAGCAATTCTCACTTTTGCCAATTTCCTCAGTTCTCAGGAATGCTAAGTACCACCTATAAGCTGACTATAGCAGCAGTCACAGGGTCAGCCTCCCCTGTCTCTCTCTCCACTCCCCAAGGCCCAGAAAGGAAGAAACCCTTTCATCTTCTGCTTGCCTAGTAAGTAGAGGAACAGGATGGAGAAAATTAGCCCTAAGGGAGAGTGAGGGGTATGAAAGGAAGTTCCCAGTGTCTATCCAATTATGACTCAAAGTTCAGTCAAATCTGTGAAAGAGAATTTGTAACAAAATCCAGGCTAGTGACCAACTCCCTTCTGAGATCTGAAAGATGTTACTTGAATCTCAGCATAGCTAAAATAAACCCTGCATCATCAGGTGCAAACTAAAATCCCTAATAATGTGTTTAGATAAAGTGGTATCAACTGAAAGGGTTAGGACAAAGTTTAACTGGTGGTCAGGTGAGTTTAAAAAATTGAATTAAGTTATTCTTAATAGTATTGCAGTAGGATTTAAGTTAACTACTGCCCCCAAAACAACCCCCGAGTTTACTTTCAAAACATCTACCAACTAATTTCCAAAATAGTTGCACCCTATTTGATAAAACTTAGGCTGAAGCAGCCAAATGCCCTGCACTTCTTTCTTCTTTTATTCCTTAATTTGCTTTATGACTGGGGTAAGCTCTTCCCACTATTCCCCTTATATGCCCTTTCCTCCCCAATTCTAAAAACATTCACATAAACACCTTCAGCCTGGAAGCCCCTGTAACAATACTAGTTTCTAAGTCGAAAGAAAATGAAAAACAATTTCAGGCTTACCTTTAAATTCCTGATTTTTGCCACTTTGCCATCGACTTCCACAATAATTCTTCCCCCTTCTTTGGTCTCCCTAGAAACAAGACCCAAACTCAGAAGAAATGTTGCTTTTTAATAAAAATCAAGAAAAAAGAAGCTGAAACCAGTGCTAGTGGGACAAAATATTTTCCTACCTCTGTACCCTTAAGAGGAGTGTCTGTCTTCATAAATGGCTATAAGTATCACGTCAAGCAGTCAGCTGGCATGCTTCCCTGGATCTTTACAATTTGGCTCTGGAATAGCTCATATTCACTATTTATTTAGTACCCTCTATGTGTGAGGCACTGTATTAGGTGCACTACATATTGTTCTTCATCTTATGCTGTACCCCTACATACCCTCCTGACATAGATTCCTAACATATCATTTTCACAGATGGAGAACTAAAGCTGAGGGAAATTATGTAACTTGTCCAAGGTCACAGAGCTATCAGTGGTAGAGCTAGGATTTAAACTAATATTTGTCTAACCACGAAGCCTAAGTCCCGAATAATACCTTATAATTCAGGCTTGGAAACCCTAGAGAGTGCTGGGAGCAGTGGCTCACACATATAATCCCAACTTCTTGCAAGACTGAGAGGCAGGAGGACTGCTTGAGCCCAGGAGTTCAAGGCTGCAGCAAGCTATGATCACGCCACTGCACCCCAGCCTGAGAGACAGAGCAAGATCTCACCTCTCAGAAGAAACAAAACTCTAGAGAGCATCCTTGGCTCAGCATATAACATGGCATCATCTCTCATTTTGTCTAGGATCTTGAGCATAGATATTGACAAAAAAAAGGATTGGAGTCCTCTCTGCTGAGACCCTGAGAATATATTTCTGAAGTCCTTTCCTTACATCTTCTTAAATCAGAAGGAGAGCCAAGATCCTCAAGAATCTTCATATGTTGCAAGTATGTGGTAATACTGCTAACCACTAAATAATCTCTACGCTCACTTTAATGGGCTTAATCCAGATGACCCAGTACCTGATCTTTTTTCATAACATAAATAACCACACAAGCACAGTACTCATGATCAAAATGTTAACAGATGAAAATTAAATTAGCACATCCTCCACTACAAGAAAGTTATTAAATTACTCCCAACCTAGAACCTGTAAGTCGAGACAGTACCTTCAGTCTTATTTATCTATCTTTCTTTCCTCAGGCTTCTCAGGCTGTGACCTAGACAACTGGGGGTAGGAGAAGCACATTGAGACAGGTGTCTTTAGATTTAATTTTGTTTATTGATTTATTCAGAGACAGGATCTCATTCTGTTGCCCAGGCTAGAGTGCAGTGGTGCAATCACAGCCCACTGCAGCCTCAATCTCCTGGGCTTAAACAATTCTTCCACCTCAACCTCCCAAGTAGCCAGGATTACAAGCACGTGCCACCATGCCCATCTAATTTTTATTTTTTATTTTTTGTTGAGACAGGTTGGTATTGAACTCCTGGGTTCATGTGATTCTCCTTACCTCAGTCTCCCAAAGTGCCTCAGCAGGCATAAGCCACGGTGCCTGGCCGCTCATAAATCTTTTAAAAACCAGGCAGCCAAGCACAGGGTTCTGAGAGTTAAAAATTGTTGTATTCTTTTATCAAATGTTCATAAAAACCACTGAAGTAGTTACCCCTATTTCACAGAGTTAAAAAACAACAACAAAAAGCTTCCGTTCGTCGTCCTGGCCGCTGCTGCCGCTGCCCTGCCGAGGATGCTGGCCGAGGCCAGACGATGGGGGTTGGGGCGGCAGAAGCGGCGGCGCTGAGAGGGCAGCGGCGAGAGCGGAACGGAACGACGGAACCCGAGGAAGCCAGCGAGGGGCGCGCTTTTCCGCCTGCCTGAGCCTGAGCAGCCGGCCCCGCAGCCGCTGCCTTCCCGCGGGACAAAGCCGAGAGTCCGCGCCCACAGCCATATCCTCGTTCGCCGGCAGTGGCCACCAGCCACAGCCGGGCCATCCCCACCCGCACCGTGGCCATCAGCGACGCCGCGCAGCTACCTCATGACTATTGCACCACGCCAGGGGCGACCCTCTCCAATCAGTTATGACAAAGTTTCTGTTGGATCGTCGCAATTCTCCCGTGGCTCAGACTCCACCCTGACATCTGCCCAATATCTCAGGAGTCACTAGCCCTGGCACCTTAATTGAAGACTCCAAAGTAGAAGTAAACAATTTGAACTTGAACAATCATGACAGGAAACATGCAGTTGGGGGTGATGCTCAGTTGGAGACTGACACCAGACTCTCTGCAAGGATTAGAAGAAAAGCAGCATCACTGATAACCATGTGCACCTGATTTGGCCAATAGGATCAACAGTGAAAAGACTGAAGAGGCAACACCAGCAGTCCCCATGACAGTCTCCACCTCCCCCTCTTCCTCTGGGTGCCAGATGAAGAGAAGATGAGCTTCATCTGACCACTTCTCCCTGTCTTCTGTTCCCCTTCCCAGTTAAACAGGTTAGATCAAAGGCCCATGGTGTATTTCTGTAGAGCTAAGCAGCCCTTAGAGGAAAACAGTTAAACTCCAGCTTTCCTAGTTGCTTTTTTATTGGGAGCCATCCTCACACCTCACAATTTTGTCCCAAATCAAGTATCAACCTACCAACAACTGCCTAGTTGGGAAGTCTGGGGAAGGGATACAGAGGCTTGGTGGGCCTAACACCATTCATATTCCTTACCCCCCGTCTCTCCTCCCCGTATCCCACCTACAGTTCAGTGTTGCAAGAGTCTGGGCTTGAGGTCTTTAAAACCAGCAAGGGGAAATGATAAAAAGAGAGCTGCTTTCCCTTTTACCTTGAGGTATTTGTCCCTTGGGACAGAGCACAGTTTGTGCGACTCTGGTAGCAATACCCTGTGACACTGTTTTGAGGTCCACTTCTTTCCTCTGGAGGAATGTTTTCTGTCTTTCGTATTACAGTTCATCTTCCTATTCTTTTGCTTAGCACATTTGTGCAGATATTTTTAACTCTGTACATCAGAAGAGAACTCTTGGTAACCAGTTTTGCTCTTCTGCCATTCCTCCCTGCTTGCATCTTGTTGCTGGCAGAGTCCTCTTGTATTTCAGGAAAGCAAAGTGATTTTGTCTGGTCCTAGAGCAGGTCCGTATCAAGTAATAAACACACTTTAGCTTCCACTTGGTGGGTAAGGCCTGATCATAGTATTCTGTCAGATAATGCCTAAGATTAACCTTTGAAAAGCGTTGACCCATTTGAGTACCCAGTCTCAGCAGTTATTTTTAAAGAAGTCCAGTGAGCATTGTGATAGTTGTTCTCAGATTGCAGTTTCTTATGTTTTAAGTTTGAAGATCATTTTCAGAATGTTTTTAGAAAAGAACAGCATTTTTTTCCTTTGTGGATTTGCTTTGTTTGGCTGCTGGAATAGATAAGCATGGGCTTAAATACGTGTTCCTCCCAGTCTTCTTGCCTTTCCTATTCTCCTCTGAATTTCCCTCCCTACCTCCCTGTCTTCCTCTCTCCTTCCTTTCTCTGTAACAGGCCATTTATCAAATTTACATCAAAGATACCTCAAGTGCTGGTATCTGAAAGTATCTGTCACTCTCCTTATCTGAGAAGTGATATTTTATTTTTAAAATGACTACATACAGACCTATTTTTAGATATGTTTTCAGTACAACTTTGAACGGCAACTTTTTAATTAAACATACTCCAGTGTTAGGAACATGAGAAATGTTCATAGGTGAGTCTGCTGTTCTATGTCACCATCTTTTGTCTGCCCTAGTCCCCCAGGAGCTCTTTCCTTTCCCCTCTAATTTTGGGTGTGCATGTTTGGAGTTTGTAGTGGGAGGTTTGTAAAGCTGGAACGTTCTGCCTTGCTATGGGTTGTTCATGAAAACCTTATTCTTTTCTCTGACCCTTTAGCTTTTGCATTCACTCTCCTTCCCAACTACCTCTCCTGGGGCTGTTGACCAGCATAATTTCAGGAGAATGACTCCCCTCATAGAAAGACTAAAGCATCCATCCCCTCATAGTTAAGTAGTCACTGGTGTCCTGGGAATTTCTGGTTGGATTTGGTGCCCTGAACTTTCTTATTAAGAAATCAGATCCCAGGGTGAGAGTAACAGGCCATTTGGCCAAGAAAGAAACCTGTATGTGTTTCTTTTGAACTACGAAAAGACCCTGTTTGTAATACATTTTAGAAAGAAGAGAAAATGGATGTCTGCAGAACTTTGCTCTGTTTTCTGCTACAAAAATGTGAATAGTTCAAAGTGAAAATGTTTTGTAATGGTTGATGTCTCTCAGGAATAAGCTGGATCTCCAATGTTTTGGGGATGCATTGAATTGCAAAAATTGATAATCAGAAAAGTATCTTTTGTATAATATATTCCTGTTCCCACCTACTTCTCCAAATTTCGTTTTACATATTCTTGGGAAAACTTCAAAAAAACAAACAAAAAAGCTACATAGTGGGTTATGAGTAAGTTTTGACAGGGCAAATAGTTTTCTAGAGCCTACAGTATTGGCAGAACAGATGTGCTCTCACAGTGGTTAATTGGGGTAGACAAGGGGCAGCAATGTCTTTTTATTCTTTTTTTTTTTTTTTTTTTTTTGAGACAGAGTCTCGTTCTGTCACCCAGCCTGGAGCGCAATGGCAAGGTCTTAGCTCATCGAAACCTCTGCCTCCCGGGTTCAAGTGATTCTCCTGCCTCAGTCTCCCAAGCAGCCATTACAGGCGCCTGCCACCACACTCAGCTGATTTTTGTATTTTTAGTAGAGATGGGGTTTTGCCATTTTGGCCAAGCTGGTCTTGAACTCCTGACCTCATAATCCGCCCACCTTGGTGCTGGGATTACAGGCGTAAGTGACCATACAGCCTTTTTTTTTTTTTTTTCTTTTCCAGACTGAGTCTCACTCTGTCGCCCAGGCTGTAGTGCAGTGGTGCGATCATTGCTCACTGCAACCTTCACCCCCTGGGTTCAAGCGATTCTCTTGCCTCAGCCTCCCAAGTAGCTGGGATTATAGACTTGCACCACCACACCTGGCTAAATTTTGTATTTTTTAGTAGAAATGGAGTTTCACCATGTTGGTCAAGCTGGTCTCGAATTCCTGACCTCGTGATCTGCCCACCTCGGCCTCACAAAGTGCTGGGATTACAGGTGTGAGCCACCATGCCCGGCCAACATTAAGCCAGACCATTCTGTCATCTGGAAAAAACAAAAAATTAAAGCTTGGGCCAGATGGTCTGTAAGATTTATTCTTAAGTACAACATCAGATCCAATGACTTTGTCAACTGAATCTGTGCCAATGACTTATTTGAAGGTTGGAACAAACCATATAATCAGCAGATTCCCCACATTCAGATAAGTCTCAATGAAGACTGTATAATACATCCTGAAGAATAGCTGCCATCTCTGCAGGATTCTGTGAGAAGAGGGAAGTGATCTGGACCTCTTGGCTGGGCCCACACGGGGTTTATCTATATCTGCTCCTGTATCTTCAGCCTGTTACAATCTGTTCACACCTGTGTATCTACAGTCTTGACATCCTACCACTTGCTGCTCAAGGCTCTTAACCTGAGCTAAAAGTAAATTGTTGTGCTTTTCTTTTCCCTTCACTTTTGTTTGATATGTTACTCTCTATTGCAGCTGCAAGTAAACCAATTTCAACATCACTTTCTTAATCTAATTCATGCTATTATAAATTCCTAGTGTCCAAGGAACTGAGAAGTTACTGTTAGGAGTGGTCAATATTGTCATCTTGAGAACCCTAAAGGAACAGTTTTGCAAAAACAGAAGATACCAGAGGCTACCTCCAGGGTAGCATCTACATACAGGAAAAAACCCCCAGCCCTGAGCTACCACATCCAGTTATGAAGAAGCCAGGTGTCACAAGCCATTTACCAATCAAAACGCAGCAGTCAGGCATCTGCTCTTCCTCTTTCTTCAGTGTACCTCTTTTGCCTTTTTCCTATTCTCTTTAACTTTTTTTTCTTTCCATCTCATTGTTTTTCTCCTTAGTCTGTGAATTACAAGACTTTGCAAAGCCAATCATTTCTATATGAGGACCAACGTAATCCTCCCTAATGACAAATTTTATTATGGGAGACAGTGCCTTTCTTGATCCTTCTGCCCAATTATCAAGCCATCTTACGTCCTGAAGATTTTTAAACTTCCCAAATAATTCCAACATGTGCCTTCTGGTCCCAAAGCACATTCTGCCAGATTTACCTCCCACCACTCACTTCCCTCCACACCAACCACCCCCTCCCCACTAAAACTTAACGTCTAGTCCCTAACACTCTAAGTCCTTTGCTCTTGGTGGTCTTACTACATAGAGGGCTCTTTACACTCTCTCCACCTGTCAACAAACTCTAATTGATCTTTAAAAAACACTTCATCTGGTGGCCGGGCGCGGTGGCTCACGCCTGTAATCCCAGCATTTTGGGAGGCCAAGGCGGGTGGCTAACCTGAGGTCAGGAGTTCGAGACCAGCCTGGCCAACATGGTGAAATCCCATCTCTATTAAAAAAAAATAATAATAAAAATAAAAAATAAAAAACACTTCATCTGGTGACAAAGAGAAAAAGTTCGTGGCCAGACATTGGATGTCTCAAGGGCTGAGATGAGAGGTGCGGGATCAGAATAAGCCACGAGGAAACGGGCACTGGGGACTCAGAGAAGGAAGGGCTTGGAACAACTTCCCCTACTTCACAGTTCCGTCCTGGATCGTCAGCTGTCGAGCATAGCATAAACCTGAGACCTCGGTGGCCCTCAATTTCCCCCTTATGCTTGCACTTTCTGCTTTCTCCACATCTTCGCAGAGAAACCGATGCGCACCCAGGAACACACACCATTCTGTCTGAGTCCTCTGGGGTACTTCCGACCCCCCAAGAAGACAGAGGAGAATGCCCATTCCTCTCCCAGCCTTTCTAGAAGGCCCAACCCGATGCAGCAAGCCTCGAGCCACAGTCCCTCGAAACTCTTGCTGGCAGGACGCCAGCGACGCTCACCCGGGGCAGCCCTCCCGCGGCCGTCCGGGAACCGCTATCCCCAGGGCACGACGCGAAAGCTCGACGGAGGCGCCGTCCAGCCAGGCCTCCGAGGGTTCGGGACCCCGACCCCCGGGTCACTTTGTGACCGATTTCTCCGCGCCAGAATCTCTGGAGCCGGAGACGCGGACTTCGCGCTCGTCTCAGCTCCTGTGAAGCCTCAGGCGCACCCTCCCGCCCAAACTTACCTCTTGCTGAGGGGCCGGACCCTCACGGCGACCCGCACGTTCGCCATCTGTCTGCCACAACCCAAGTCTAGCAGCTCAGCTCAGCGGCTGCATCCCCGTCCCCCGCCCCAAACCCAGCCACAGCCCCAACCCGGCTCCGCCCGCCCGCCCCACGCGCCTCTGGGGACGTCCCCGCCCAGAAGCGAGCGGCCGCCCGAGCGGGGCGGTGCCTGCCGAGCCTCGGCCAATCCTGAGCCCAGTGGGCGGGAGAACTCCGGGCCCCGCCTCCCCACGATCTTCCTGAAAGCCTGCCGACTGGCCTTCTCCCAAGCACGCGCCGCAGCCCGAGCGGGGCGGTTCCCGCTGAGTCTCAGCCAGTCCTTAGCCTGGTGGGCGGGAGGACGCCTGGGCTCGCCCTGCCTCGTTCCACCCGAAGTCTCTCGGGTCGCCCCCGCCCAAGCAGGCGCTGCAGCCCGAGCCGGGTGGTGCCAGCCCAGCCTTTGCCACTTGGTGGGCGGGAGGACGCCCGGGCTCGCTCCACCCCTTAGCCTCCCGGGACGCCCCCGCCTATGCGCGTGCCGCGCGGAGGCCCCAGTGCCCGCACAGCGTCAGCCAATCCTGAGACGGATGGGGCAGCGAAGACGCAGTGCCAAGTCTGTTGTTCCAGGCCCCGCTTACCCAGAAATAGTTTTTGTTTTTCGACTCTGTGTCCGTGCTATGTAGAGTCAAATAAATCAGTTAAGTTTTGGTTAAGGTCCGAAAGTTTGCAAGTAATTTGCTAAATATTTTTTATTCGCTGCGTTCGCTTGAACTGTCAATTCTATGGTTAAATTTTCGAGGCAGGCCAGGCGCGGTGGCTCACGCCTGTAATCCCAGCACTTTGGGAGGCTGAGACGGGCAGATCACCCTAAGTCAGAAGTTCGAGACCAGCCTGCCAGCCTGACCAACAAGGTGAAACCTTGACTCTAGTGAAAATACAAAAATTAGCTGGATGTGGCAGCATGCGCTTGTAATTCCAGCTACTTGGAGGCTGAGAGAGGAGAATCACTTGAACCCGGGAGACAGAGCCCAGATTGTGCCACTGTACTAAAGCCTGGACGACAGATCCCATCTAAAATTAAAATAAAACGCAGTCCCTTACTGGCAAGGTACTTCCTGACATCAGGGACAAAGCATAGATGGAACCAATCCAGAAAAACAGTTCTTGTCCAGGTCTTCTTGTACAACCAAAAGACAGGTAGCTGGTGTTTTATCTTTTCCCTTCAAGGCTTGGGGGTTGGCAGCTATATAGATAAAGGCAGTGCTGATCATAAACCCAGCTGCATTTGTACAAAATATTGGAGTTAGCCTATCTCTTCCTGCCTTAAATCCTGGTGCTTGCTTCTCTTCCTTATGAATAATGTCCTTTGTGGCATTTATTTTTCCAGAATAGGGCACTTGCATATGCACCAAAAACATGTTCAGGCAGATATCCTTTCTTCTCATGATTTCCTTAATGGTCTCTAGGAACTTATCTGCTCCCTCTTGATCAGCAGAAGCTGCTTCTCCTGTTATCTTGACATATTTTAAAACAATCCTTTCCAAATTGATCAAACCATCCTTTGCTGGCATAAAGTTCTTTTTGTTTTTTTTCCAGGCAAGAACTTTAATGAACTGAAATATTACCGACAACATAAAAAACCAGTATAATATGTACAAAATTATTTTATGTCAGGAGAAAACTTATCATGTTGGCAACAAAACATGTCCTGCCGACCTCCAAGTGGCTGGCATAGTTCATCCACCCTGTGACAGGCCCACTGGGGCTGTGGTGAACATGCCTGTACCTCAGCACAAAGTCCCCGCTCTCTGAGCAATGGATACAAGGACAGATGAAGAGCGTGTACCAAGAAGGAAGAGGGAGAGGCTGGGGGCCCTGCGCCGCAAGCTCAAAACTTCAGGGGGATGACTGGCCAGTACCTGAGCTACTTTCAAAGCTCAGCTGCACTGTAGCCTCCATGGCCTGGATCTTGCCTGCGCTGTTCCCATACAAACGCTTCATCTCGGCCTGGCGCCACTCACCAGGCCTCTCATTTGGGGCCTCTACTGACCGGCAGGTATTGCAGTACAGATCGTGGTCAGCGTTCACGTAGCCGTCCAGGCACTCTCCATCCAGCTGCTGCTGCCTCTGTCATTCTTCTCTGTGCCTTCTGGTCTCTGCAAAGTACTGGCAGAGCTCTTCAGTGATTTCCATATTGCTCAGGTCACTTTCTACCCGTATCTGACTTGGTCTCTATCTCTTCCTCTTTGGACAAAGCTTGGTCTTCTATTGTGGATGCCTGGATCTTACTACTGTCATGTGGATGGTGCCCAGACCCTCTGAAATGTGAAGAACTGCAGGGGGAGTCCTGCCAGGCCACATGATGGTCATAGAAAAACTGAGGATACACAGCCTGGTTACTGTAAGAGCTTTGGGGAAGAAGTGCAGGAGGGAAGTACCATGGAAGACTGAAACACCACAGCCTTCCTGTAGGCATTCTGGTGGCTTTGCATCCAAGCCATTGTTTGATGACAATGTTGCCAGTATCTTGCATATACCAGATGAGAATACCAAGGCCTGGGAGCTTTCAATGTTGATGCTTTCATCGCTGCTGTCTCTGATTGTGAAAGTCCAAATGGGTGCCAAAACTCGTGGGCACGCAGCTTGCAGATCCTGGGCAGTGGCCCAGCAGGGGGATAGTTTTCCTTGGAGAGATGGGGCAAAATTCTTTAGCTTTAGCTCCTTCACCTTCCTTTTGCTTCAAGTTGTCATATAATGACTTTGGTCATTCTCAAATCATATTAGAGTATATAGGTATACAGAGTATATAGGTACATTTTTTTCTTTTCTTTTTGAGATAGAATCTCACTCTTGTCACCCAGACTGGAGTGCAGTGGCACCATCTTGGCTCACTACAACCTCCACCTTCCTGGTTCAAGCAATTCCCCTGCCTCAGGCTCTCAAGTAGCTGAGATAACAGGTGCACTCTACCACGCCCAGCTAATTTTTTATACTTTTAGTAGAAATAGGGTTTCACCATGTTGGCCAGACTGGTCTCAAACTCCTGACCTCAGGTGATCTGCCTGCCTCAGCCTGCCAAAGTGCTGGGATTACAGGCTTC
>CAUYLG010005274.1:0-27831 GCA_963573385.1 Cacajao melanocephalus | reverse complement strand
TAAAGTATTCCAGTCTATATATATAATATATAGAATACTATATAGAATACTATATTATATATATAGTATTCCACTATATATATAATATATATAGAATACTATATTATATATAGCATGGAATCATATATATAATATATATAGAATACTATATTATATATAGTATGAAATGGTATATAATATATATAGTATTCCATTGTATTGTATTCTATTGTATTCCATGGTATAATACTATATACCATTATATAGTATTATATATAGTATTCTATATATATAAAGTATTCCAATATGCTACACTGCCTTTGTCCATTTGTTGATTGATGGGCGCTTGGGCTGTTCTGTATTTTTGCAGTTGTGAATTGTGCTGCTATAAACGTGGGATATTCAGTTTGATTCCATATCTTGGCTATCGTGCACAATGCTGCAATGAAGAAGAGGGTGCAAAGATCTCTTTGACATACACGTTTCATTTCTTTTAGGTGAATATCCAGCAGTGGGATTGCTGGATCATACAGTAGATTTAGTTTGAAGTTTTTGAGGAACCTTCATATCGTTTTCCATAATAGCTGTAAGAATATGCATTTTTAACAGCAGCCAATGCTACTGATCAGAGAGTCTCACTTTGAGAAGCACAGCTACTCTGCTTCTCCCACTGTTTTTGCTCTGAATAACCCCTCCTCCCCATAGGAAGGAAAAGAGCGAAACCTGTGGCCTAAATTATGTTGACTAAGCAAACCACCTTGAGGAAAATACAGTTACCTGGAGGGAAGGAAAAGCACCTGGTTAGGGACCACTTCTTGTCCCAGACTTAAGCTCCCTCACTCACTGTGTGATTCAGGGTGACTTACTTGATGGCTGATCACAACTGTCATACCACAGAGTCACTAAGGAGTACCTACCTTGTTTGATTGTTGGTAATTTAGAAGCAAGAAGAAAAACACCCAGCACAGTTCCTGGCACTGAAGAGATATCAGTTTTTGCTCACTGTTCAGTCCCACTTCACTGATATGAAAACAGTCTGTTCTATATAAAACAAAATGTTTGCTATATGAATCTTCAACTTATAATATGGTCTCCTTTCACTCCATTCTGGATTCAAAGGGACCTAGAATTTACTGTGTTTACTCATAAATCACTGTGGTGATGGCTTCTCATATTAACCTTTCAGAGAAACCTCCATTACTTCTTGGTGAGAAAATACACATTTCTATAGGCTTAACCAAAATGGAGCCCCTAATGTCTGTAGTCCCTTATGCCACCCTGCACATTCACACCCTCCCTGCCTGCATGGAGAGCACGCCCAGGCTAGAGACCTTGGCATGGCCCCTGACTGCCATCTTTCTCTCCCACGCTACATCCTGTCTGTGAAGATTTCCTATTGATTCTGTCTGGTCTCTGACTGCTTCTCTTCCCCTCCCCTGACACACTGTCATCCAGACACCATCATCTCACACCTGGACTTTTGTAGGAACTCCCAAACTGGTCTCTCTCCTTACATTTGTAACCCCTGACTGCCTATTGTGTTAAAATAGAAGTCAGATCATGCCTGTCCTCTCTTCAAACTGCCTGAGTGAAATACACAAGTGCTGATGAGAATGTGGACAGATTGGAACCTTGCACACTTTTAGTGGAAATATAAAATGGTGCAGCTGCTATGGAGAACAGTTGGGTGGTTTCTCAAAAAATTAAACATCGAATTACCATAGGGTTTGGCAATCGCTTCTGGGCATACACGCAAAAGAATTGAAAGCAGGGACTTGAATAGATACTTATACACCCATGTTCATAGCAGGATCATTCACAATAGCCCAAAGGTGGAAACAGCCCAAATGTCCATCCACAGATGGCGCTTATGAATGGATAAACAAAATGTGGTCTGTCCATACAAGGAAATGTTATTCAACCCTAATAAGAATGAAATTTTAACACATGCTACCACATGGATGAACCTTGAAGACATTATGCTAAGTGAAATAAACCAGGCACAGAAGGACAAATTTTGTATGATTTCACTTATACAAGTGTTACAGCTTCAATTGTATATCTGTAAAATTCATATACTGAAGTCTTAACCCCCAATGTGACTCTGTATGGAGATTAGGCCTTTAGGGAGGTAATTAAGGTTAAATGATGTCACAAGGGTAGGATCTTACTCCAGTAGGATTGGTGGCCTTGTAAGAAAAGAAAGCCTGGCACGCGGTGGCTCACACCTGTAATCCCAGCACTGAAGGAAGCTGAGGCGGGTGGATCACCTGAGGTCAGGGGTTTGAGACCAGCCTGGCCAACATAGTGAAACTCCATCTCTACTAAAAATACTAAAAAGTAGCTGTGCATAGTGTGGGGCACCTATAATCCAGCTTCTAGAGAAGCTGAGGCAGGAGAATCACTTGAACCTGGAAGGCAGAGGTTGTGGTGAGCCGAGATCACACCATTGCACTCCAGCCTGGCTAACAAGAGTGAAACTCCATCTCGAAAAAAAAAAAAAGAAAGAAAAGAAGAGATGTATCATGCATCTGTCTCCCTCTCACTCTCTGAGAAGATGTGAGGCACACTGAGAAGGAGGCATCTACAAACCAAGAAGAGAGGCCTCATCAGGAACCCTGACAGAGCCTTGACCTTGAAATTCCAGCCCTCAGAATTCTGAGAAAATAAATTTTAGTTGTTGAAGCCACCTACTCTGTAATATTTTTTATGATATTCCTAGCAGACTTAACACAATAAGGAGTCTAGAGTAGAGAAATCCATTGAGACGGAAAGCAGAAGGTGGTTTTCAGGGACTCTGGGAGGGGAGAGTGAGGAGTTTCTGTTTAATGGGTACAGGTGGAAAATGAAAAAAAATCTGGAAATGGAGAGTGGTGATGGTTATCCAGCAATGTGAATGGGTAATGCTACAGTACTGTGTACTTACAGTAGTAAAATTGTTAATGATATGTGTATGTTATCTCAGTAAGAAAAACTCTGAGTGTTTTCTCACTGCTCTCAAAATACAAGTAAACATCTTCCTGTGATCCCATTCCCTTTTATTTTTCTCTCTTATTTCTTTCTAGCCACAGTGGCTTTCTTCCTCTTGCTTCACTTGTGTCCAACACATTTCCCCCTTGGGGCTTTGAACTAGCTCTTTCTTTGCCTGGGATGTTCTTCACTGGTGAGCTACTTGGCTCATCCTCCTTACTCTCTTCAAGCCTTTGCTCAGTTGCCACTTTTTCCAAAAAAAAAAAAAAAAAAAAAAAATCGACATCTTATTCCCCTACCCTCAGCATTTCTCATCTCCTTCTCCTTGCCTTGTTTTTCTTCATAGTACGTATTCTTTCTGGAATACCATTAACTGATATGTATTATTTAATTCTTGTCTAGAAGAATGCAAGCATCACCAGGGTGGGCCTGCCATGTGTCTTGTATATTGTTGAGTCTTCCTTGCCTGGAGGAAATTCTAGAAGCCAACAGATGCTAAAGAAATATCTTTTATATGAATAAATTAATACCAAAATCGCTTGTGTGACTGTGTCTTCTATTCCATCTAATTAGTGAGTTCCCTGAGGGTAGGAATTATGTTTTTTTCATGTTTTCATAACAGGACAACCAGAAAAAAAATGCAGAAAAAAGTAGGTGTGTGATAAATATGAATGAGTGGATGGGTGGAAGCGTAGATGGATAGGTGAATGAATGGATGGATGAAGGATGGATGGATGGGTGGGTAGAAGGATGAATGGTGGGTAGATAAAGAAGGAAGGATGTATAGATGCATGGATAGAGGATGGATAGACGAATGGGTGGGTTGGTAGATGGATGGATGGAAGGGTGGATGGATAGATGGGTGGATGGATGGATGGGGGAAGGATGCAGGGTAGATGGATGATTTGATGGATGGGGATGGCTAGGTAGATGGCTGGCTGGATGAATGGATAGATAGATGAATGGGGTGGATGGGCAGGTGGATGATGGTTAGATAGAGGATGGATGAAGGATGGATGGATAGAGAGAGGATGGATGGGTGGTTGAATGGGTAGATGGGTGGATGGATAGGGGAAGGATGCAGAATAAATGGATGATTAGATGAATGGGCATGGCTGCCTGGGTGGATGGATGGATAAAGGATGGATGGGTGGATGGGTGGATGGATGGATGTATAGACGGATAGATGGTTGGATACTTAAAAATATAAAAAATAGATGGTGATAGTTTGTGTTGAAGTGAGAGAGATCTGGCTATCCTTAATTTTGAATGGGAGAGATATTAAATTAAAGGCAGTCTCTGCTGATGTGAACAATTGTATGGGAAGGGGCAGATTATTTTGGAGTCATCAGTTTCTCTTTGCTGTGGCCTCTGATCCATAGCCTTTGCCTACACCCCACATCTGCATGTAATAAAACTTACTTATGACATCCGTATGTCTCTAATGCAAACACCGCAGCATATACTTCTAAAAAGCACTATAAAGAGCAATGACTCGAGAAAGAACTGTCAGGAGCATGAGCTCTTTATTATTTTAAAGGGCATTTCAGCAACACCACTCAGGGTTCTCTGACCATGTGTCTGAGTCCTGTCCTTTCCCTCACTTCTTTTGTCTTTTCTTTTCTCAGGATATCGAAGCAGACTGCAATACCTGTGTGGAAATAGAAGACAGAAAGGTAAGTCAATATTTCTCATCTCTTGGTTTCAAACAAAACAAGAACTCTGTGAACTCAACCCAATTGTTTAAGGCACGCTTCTCTGGATGATGGTTTGTAGGTGATTCATAGGCAATTCCACAAGGGCTATTAGATTTTCAAAGACAATCAGACTTAAAAATACTTGTCATTTTATTCCTTTGCAATCTCTATTAGTTCTGATGGCTTCATGAAGAGTGCATGATGTAATTTTTACAAAAAATGTGATGCTGATTTCTGTTTCAGTCGTACCCTTCTTTTCAGAAAAATACTTTATCTGTTAACTCTTGTCACAATGAAGTTGAATATTGATGTTGGTGTTTATTATGTATATCATATGCATAATTATTATTATGTGCATTATAGAATATATAATATTGAGCTTCCCAGGGTGTGTTTCTATATATCTGTTTCATATACTTGAAAAAGAGCTCACGGTTGGGCATGGTGGCTCACGCCTGTAATCTCAGCACTTTGGGAGGTTGAGGCAGGTGGATCACCTTGAGGTCAGGAGTTTGAGACCAGCCTGGCCAACATGGTGAAACATCATCTCAAGTAAAAATAAAAAATTAGCCAGGAGTGGTGGTGTGCACCTGTAGCCCCAGCTCTCAGGAGGCTGAGGCAGGAGAATCATTTGAACCTGGGAGGTAGAGATTGCAGTGAGCTGAGATTGTGTCACTGCACTGCAACCTGGGTGACAGAATGAGATTCTGTCTCAAAAAAAAAAAAAAGAGCTCACTCTCAGTTTCCATCATGACACATTGATATGAGCAACAGCTTCCTGTTTGAGATTAAGGGGAAAGGGGCAAGGTTATTTTCTACATAGGTAGAGTCCCCTCACTGATTTATCTTCTTTGCTACACTTAGTGTTGATCCCCTCAGGAAAAGCAACTGTTAGACAATTGTTCCTTAATATTTTCACAGTCTCTTTTTATTGACAAGAGTTCACAGACATTTCTGCAGCAAAGCACATCCAAGTAGATCAAATTTTACCCTCTACACCTTGGATCCAAAGAAGTCAAATAAGCGAATTGAGAGTACGTACCTCCTGGCTACTTTTGACATTGTTCCACAAGTTTGAAAGATGTTTCTCTTTTCCAGTGTACCATAATTGTCAAATGGGTTATTATTTCAAGCAGAGGTTTCAGTTCTGATTTTATGATGGCTTGGGCATGTCTGCTGATTAATAAGGTGGTGGAGGACTTCTCAAAACAAAAATTTGCTTTTAAATAAAAAGCAGTTGCCACACATTATTTTAGGGAGTGTTAATCTCCTCACTTTGAGAAGAATAATGATACAGTAGCTTAAATTCAAACTGCATGATCCTAGCTTACAGTTGTATGTGGCTCTCATTTGCAGGCAAAGGAATTTCATGTTTTGATTCACAGCGTGTTTGCATGCTGGTATATGCATGTGTGTATTTTGTGAGTTGGACAGATGAAATTGCTGCTTAGGTGAAGCGTGTGTCCAAAGTCTTTCACCAGTGTTCTACCCAGCCCAGTCATTCTGCTCATGTCACAGTGTTCAGAAACCATGTTCTACAACCTGCTTCCAAAGGTCGTTTGTGCTTCCCTTGGACTTGTATGAAACTCATACACACGTTTCCGTCTGGTGTCTTTATAAAACATTTAATTGCTAATAGTGCCTGCAAGATCCCATAGGAACTGATGCTGTTCGAACAATCTGAGCTCTATCACAAACAAGGTAAATAAGCAGCCAGGGCAGGCTCTGTGCAAGGAGAGCCACCCAAGCTCTGCTCTACCTACACAAAGTGCCTTTGGTTAAAACATCAGGGTGAAAACTGCCCAGATCTGTGGCTATTTTGTGATGCATCTTGGTGGGAAAAAGTCATTAATGGTCCTCTTGCACATGTGAGATTTCTGCTTTTTTCAAGAAAGAGGAAAATAGACACATTTCTAGTTTTGTTTTGTTTTTCAATAAATTGTTGGATTGAGTCATAAATGTCAAATGAAGCCTTGTTTCTGATGAGTTTTCCCATTGTTTTTTAAATTTGACCTCATATGACTGATAGATAAATTTCCAGTTTGTTGCAGTTAATTGGTAATGAATATTAGTGATAAGAAAAAATAATGCCCAGTTAAAATTTGTACTGTCTTAGTCTCTAAGGACATTTTATTCTTTCTATTGAACAAGGGAACTTCCCTCCCTCCTTCCTTCCCCTCTTCCTCCCTTCCCCCTCCCCCTTTTCCCCCTCCTTCCTCCCACTTCCCCCTTCCTCCTCCTTCCCCCTCCTCCCCCTTCCCCGTCTCCCTCCCTCACTCCCTCTTTTCTTCCTTCCCTGTTTCCCTCCTCCTTTTCTTCCCTCTTTATCTCCTTCCTTCTTACTTCCTTCTTTCCTTCAAATTCCCAGTAATACCATGAATCTTATACTCAGGTTGTAGTTTCTCTGGTTCTAACCGTTGTTAAGAAGAGGTTGTGGGTAAGGTTTTAGGAGGTATCCTTGTAGACATTTCCCTTAATGGAAAAGTCAAGAAGCAAACTGTAATCATCCCAGAGGGACACCGTGCCCCTCTCCCCCAGCAGAAGAGCTCCATCCCTTCCCCCTCTGCACAGTGATATGGTGTGAGGCCACACAGGGACACAGCAGTGGCCACAGCAGCGGGAGTGATCACCATCGGGTTCTGGGAGTGCACTCTGGTGCCTCTGCCATGCTGGTGTGTAGTTATGAGATTTCACCACTGGAGTGGTGATACTTACACCCACACGTGTGTGTGTGTCTCTCTCCATTGAATCCAAATGCTTCTGGCAAAATCAGTAATTTGATAAAGTGGAATTGAAGTGACAAGAGATGGCAGAGGTGCCAAAATAATAAGTAAACCTGTCTCTGAAATGGCAGCCCCTTGGCCCATGTGGATTTCTATGACTGTTGAGAGCTCCGAAAGAGAACTGGCAGTGCTTTCTTTAGAGCTATTTTTTTTTTTTAGGAAAATTTCACAGAACCCCTATAGGAGGAGATGGCTGTCCAAGAATAACTTTTTTATTATTTTTTATTTTTCACCTCCCCTGGCTTTCCGTTTACTTTGATTCCAATATTCCATGTATATGGATATATTTGTGTACCTCCATCTATACCTATGTATATTATTGAATATCTTCTTGATAGAAGAGTTTTAGAAAAGACAGAATCTTAGGTTTTCCGTAGAGTCCTACAGGGCCTGTCCAATTTGTCCCTCATTCCCATTCTCTTCCATTCAGTAGGGCTATTTACCTTGAGAGGAGCGATTTTCCTGCTGAATCTTAGACCAGATATCATAATAGAAGATAAACGGTGAGTTTCAAGAGTTGAAGAGAGCCCTCATCTTAATGAAGAGCAATAACGTTCTTCTTCGTCTGTACACAGTCTGGGCTCAATCTGAGACTCTTCGTAGGATGAAAGAGTTTTTTCCCTCTCCTGTTTTTCTTTTTTCTTTCTTTTTTTTTTTTAATCCCAGACCTGTTTTCTCTCAGGCTGACCGAAAACTGATTGTCATTTGGAAAACCTTGCCTGGCTGTTCATGGGGAAATTCATAATGTGTATTGGAGTGTGGTTTTAAGTTTTTCCTTTGCTTCCAAGCTTGCCAATTAGCAGAGCCCCTGTGAATGTACCTCTGCTTGGATGGGTTCCTGGTCCTTTCTTAAACTCTCTCAGAGGGTGTTCTGGGGAGATCTTAAAGGCTGGTGGAGTTTTTTTACCCTTAAATGGAAGCAGGAGCAAGCACAAGGTTTTTTTTTGTTTTTCGTTTTGGTTTATTTCCTCCTGCAGGTGAACGTCATGGAGCTAATGTAGATTTAGCAAAGGTGACAGGAGGTAACCTATCACTCCGAGCGGCTGTATGGCCTCACAAAACCCCATGCATTTGACATTTACAGTACTCATGTTTCTGCCGGGGCACGGAGGCATTGAAATTCATTTTTATTTGTGGTGTAAAATCCATCTGAATTTCAATACTATTATGAAGACTGAGATTCAGGTGATGAGAGGAGAGGCTGATGGACCAGTCAAGGGGAGAATCTGTCAGGAGGAGACTAGAGCCCATTTGTCAAAGGCTATAAACACAGACAGAGCTTCCTCTTCTCACTTACCGCCTGGCCTGGTACAGCTAAACAGCTTCAGATCTGCTATAAAATTGCATGAAAGGAGTCTGAATGGTTTTCCAAGTTATGGCGACTTTCAGATTGGGTCCAACTGAAGCTGTGATTGGGAGATAGAAACTTTCCTGCTGTGGTTAACACTGAGAGTTCTGAACTCATCTTTTTACAATTCTTCTTCCAGATCAGGTGTCTTAAGTATCTCCGAATACTTAAAACAGCTGTGGGGTGGAAGCGCCATCATTTTCCACATTTTACAGGTAAAATAAAGGAAGCTCAGGCACATTAAGTGACTTCCCTGGGATCACTAAAGCATGAGGCCGGGAGTTAAGCTGAGAGATTCTTACTCGAGAGTCTGTGCCCTTAGTTCCAATGCCTGGACTGGTGCCTTCATTCATTGCCAAGGAAATGATATGGTTTTCAATATGGGGCAGGCTTTCAGCTCCCACCTTGCAGTTCTAGCTGGCTCTCAGTGGGGATTCTTCATTGTCTCCACAAGCCTGCCCCTGTGGGTAGTAGCTGGCACCCAACAGTGGGGTAGCCAGATGTCTTGTGGCTTTGAGGATGAGAGATAGCAGCCCCGGAACTGGAGTTCTGACCTCGGTTTTCAAAGACCTGATTTGGTTCCTAGCTTTGGCAATTTCAGCAGAGTAGATAGAAGGATCGCAAATTCTTACTTAAAGAGTATTAGGGAAAATAGCTAATGCATGCTGGGCTTAATACCTAGGTGATAGGTTGATAGGTGCAGCCAACCTCTGTGGCACACGATTACCTATATAACAAACCTGTACATCCTGCACTTGAACACCAGAACTAAAAATAAACATAAAAAAGAAATTCTTGCATGAGTCAACATAGGTAATGGTTAATAGCTCAGACACATTAAGTGACTCGCCCATGACCATTCAAGCTGTATCATGAGGCCAGGATTTGAGCTCAGAGATTGTTTCTCGAGAGTCTGTACCTAGGCTTTGGAGCTTGAAATGATTTCAGTCCCAGCCCTCCAAAATAGCCGCTCTGTGACCTTGAGAAGCTTTCTGACCCTGTATCTGTCTCCATCTGCTTATCTGTAAATTGGGGGTGATAAAATCTACTTGAAATATTGGTTCGAGGAGTTCATAGGATAATATTGCAAATAAGTTTAAGTAATACCTGACACAAAATAAGAACTCGATTAACTGTAGCTGCTGTTATTTTTATTTTTGCTGGTATCCCTACCTACAGGCATACCATGTCGTTTGTAATTACGTTTATTTTATAAAATGAAGCCCCAGAAAGTCTTAGGGGATCTCAGGGGAATAGGCAACCAATGGGACCTAGTAGACCTTGGAAATATTTCACAGAGGAAGAGATCCTTGGTGTAGGTCAGGAAATACAAATTCACTTGCCTGCCAAGTCCAGGTAGAAAATAATGAATGAATGAAGAGGGGAGAGGAGTGAGTGTCTTTAATGTGAAGTCCTCTGGACTTCAGTGACCTGGAGAACAATGCCTTCATTTCTTGGGAGCTCTTATTCAGCTAAATGTGGCCATGTGGAATATGGATTCAGCATGGCTGTTTTCTAAGCCAATCTGGAAACCTGGATTTTACTGTGAAACCACTGATTTTTAAAATACTATGTGCAAGCCAAATGAAGCACATGTCTCAAGAGACTTATGAAACCTGAGACAGGCAAGCTACGTCTCAGTGGGTCAGAAAGGGCTCCCATGTGCATAATTCTAGGGTTGATTGGTCTACCAAAGGCCCTCCTGGCAGAGGGAACAGCATGGTGAGGATAAGACGGTGTAGAGAACATGGCATGTTTATCACGAGTGCAAGTCCTGTGTGTGTGTCTGAGATTGGCCAAAGGAGAGTGTCTGAGATTGGCAAGTCCTGTGTGTGTGTCTGAGATTGGCCACAGTCAGTAGGTAACAGGTTATGGAAGGAATCGTTTGTCAGATCAGTGGATTAGGGCTTTGTGTCACTCCTCTGTCTCCATGGAAGGCAAATCATTTCTGGATGGGGCCAGAGTTACACAGCACCAAGAGGGTACTTAAACTTTGTATGAAGAACACAGCCAAAGGGAACATCATCAGGGAGCAAGAACTGGGGTTGGAGCCCAGAGACAGAGCAAGAGGCTAGCCATGGGGGAGTGCAGGAAGGTGAACACTTGGACTAGAACAAAGTGAAGTCAGCCAGGACCCTGAGAAATCAGAGGGCTGGGTTGCCCCTATTCTGTGATGCATGACAGAATCCACATGGGAATGCAAATATGTCTTTGAAGTAGTGATGTGGTGAGATGCCTGGATTGGAGCTCCATACGGTTGTGCGTAATAGCTATAAGGATGTGTAAGAATATCCATTTTTAACAGCATGGGAGTTCTACAATGGAGTATAATTTAGCTGTTAAAGGAAATCCTGCCATTTGCAACGAGATAGATGAACCTAGAGGATATCTGGTGAACTGAAGTAAGCCAGACAGACAAAGGCAAATACTGTGTGATCTCACTTTTACGTGGAATCTAAAAAAGTAAAACTCAAAGAAGCAGAGAATAGGATGGTGTTTGCCAGGGACTGGGTAGGGATGGGTGGTGGGAAAAAGAGGGGGATATTGGTCAAAGGATACAGTCCTTTGGCTGTAAGATGATTAAGTTATAGAGAACTAATGTACAGCATAGTGATTAGAGTTAATGTATTTTAGACTTGAAGTGTGATAAGAGAGATCTCAAGTGTTCACACACACACACAAAGTATGTGAAATCGTGGATATATTAATTAGCTTGGCAGTAGTAATAACTTCATAACAACGTACATATGCATCAAAAGATCACATTGTACCTATTAAATACATGAGATTTTTGTTTTTCAGTTGTACCTCAATAAAGCTAGGGAGAAAAATACAGGTGTGAGATGGAAGAGAAACACAAGGGCAGGCCAGTATTGTACAAGTGCTGAAACATTTAGATGAGATTTCAGATGGCAAATGAGGTATGTTCAGGCAATTCATAGGTACGACATCAAATCACATAGTAGGGAAGTTATTTCCTTATTGACTATTTGTTAGATCTTGATATTACATGAAATACATAATTTCATGGTTTTTTTTTTTAGAAAAAAACAAAACTGCCAGTAATCCCAGCACTTTGGGAGGCCAAGGTGGGTGGATCACCTGAAATCAGGAGTTCAGGACCAGCCTGACTAACATGGTGAAACCCCATCTCTACTAAATACAAAAAAAATTAGCCAGGCGTGGTGGTGGGCACCTGCAATCCCAGCTACACGAGAGGCTGAGACAGGAGAATTGCTTGAACCCAGGAGGCAGGGCTTGCAGTGAGCCGAGACCATGCCGTTGCAGTCTGGCCTGAGCAACAAGAGTGAAACCCTGTCTAAAAAAAAAAAAAAAAAAAAAAAAAAAAACATTAATTTTTGTTTAAAAAACAAAAGTAAGATGTAAAACCATTCTTAGCTCGTGGGCCCTAGAAAACGGGCAGGATTTGGTCTGTGGGCTGCAGTTTGCGCACCTGTGGTGTAAAAACCAAACCCAAAAAGCCTGGATAGGGAAGAAGAGATTTCAGTTTACAAAATACTTGAGAGAATATATAGTCCACAATAGAAAATAATTCACACACACACACACACACACACACACACACACAGAGTTAATTGTTAGTCTCTCCCTGTTGCAGCTGGGCAAAACCAAGGAAATCTTTTTGGGTCTGGGTTTTGCTTAAGTGTCTCATCTGAAGTTTCCCTATAACAAACACGATAAACAGATTTTTTTAAACCCAACATCCCTTGGACAGGAATTTTACCGACCATCTCTTTTTGCAAAATTACCTAGTCGGCTGGGCGTGGTGGTTCACTCCTGTAATCCCAGCACTTTGGGAGGCCCAGGTGGGTGGATCACCTGAGGTCAGGAGTTTGAGACCAGCCTGGCCAAAATGGTGAGACTCGGTCTCTACTAAAAATAAAAAAATTAGCCGGGCGTGGTGGAACGCGCCTGTAATCCCAGCTACTCGGGAAGCTGAGGTAGAATCGCTTGAACCTGGGAGGCGGAGGTTGCAGTGGGCCGAGATCGCGTCACTGCACTTCAGCCTGGGCGGCAAAGCAAGGCTCCCTCTCAAAAAAAAAAAAAAAAAAAAAAACCATTATCCAGGCGTCCCGTCCGGTTCCTAGGGAACCGTCTCCAGTGTCTCTTTTCTCTGTGCTTCAAGTGTTCAGATGCCCGGCCCAACCCGCTGGCCGTGCGCCATCACCCGGGCACCCATCAAGTTCCAACCCGCGGGCTGTGGGTCCTCACCTGGGCATGGATCAAGTTCCAACCTGCGGGCCGTGCGCCCTCACCCGGGCATCGATCCGGTCTTAACCTGCGGGCCACGGATCCTCACCCGGGGACTGAGCAGGTCCCCACCCCAGACCCTCACGCCCTCACCACAGCACTGAGCAAATCTCAACCCGCGGGCCCTGCGCCCTCAGCCAGGGACCGAGCAGGTCCCAACCCGTGGGCCACGCATCCTCAGACCTGCAGATTCCAACCCTCAGGCCTCTCGTCCTCACTCCACCACGGAACAGGTCCAAACCCACAGGCCGTGCGCCCTTATCCGGGCACCAGTCGGGTCTCAACCTGCGGGCCACGCGCCTTCACTCAGACACTGATCAGGTTCTAAACCGCGGGCCGCACGCGCCCTTACCCAGGCAGCCGAGAAGGTCGCAGGCAGCGGCAGCGCGCAGGATACGGACGGAGGCCGGCGGGGACGTCGCGGGGTTTCCGGGGCCCGCGGGCCGACGGCCGGGCAGCAGCTGCAGAAGGCCCAGCATAAGGCGGAGCGCGCCGCTGCCCAGGCAGAGCGCGTGGAAGGCCCGCGGCTGGAAGCTCAGCACGAGCTGCGTGGCCGCGTCCCGCGTGGGGCAGCAGAAGGTCCCTAGGCGCGGGGAGGCCATGGGCTGTGCTCACCGACGCGGCTCGGGTGTGCCAAGACCCCGCCGGCCCGCTTGGGTCATGTGCTGGGCGGGCTGGGGGCGGCATCATGTGCCCTGGGCCTTCCCCCCTCCCAAGCCGCCCCCCCCCCGCGCCTGCAGTAGAGCCAGGCTCGGTGGGGGTCGAGCGCGCTGGGCTAACGCCACGAGGCCTCACGAGGTGATGCTTGGGCGGGCGGAGGAGGAGAACACAGAGAGGGAGGGCTGAGAGGAGAGGAAGGGGGAGGAGGAGGAGGGAAGTGGAAGGAGACTCCCAAAGGTTGGGAAGGTTGCCTTTCTCCCCATTCACCAAGCCTTCCTGGTATTCTAATTCTCTGGCACCTAGAGCGCCAAACCTGCCGTCTTTACTGGTCTTCTAGAAAAACAGGCCTCATGGACCAGATCTTTCCTATATGGGACTCTGACATCCTGATCTTGATGCCTTTAAGGCCCAGAACATGTTCATAAACTGTGACTGATCCCTATAACTGCATTTCTCCTAAATAGACATGGTTGTCAAAATAGTGCTTTTTATGGCCTCTCTCATTTATGGAAATAACCCCACAGAGGCAGGATTTTCGTTCAAAATTAATGAATGGAACAATCAGATCAATGTTAAAGAGCAGTAGCTCACACCTATAATCCCAGCACTTTGTGAGGCCGTTGCTTTAGCTCACGAGTTGGAGACCAGACGCACCAACATGGTGAAACCCCGCCTCTACTAAAAATACAGAAATTAGCCCAGCGTGGTGGCCCAGGCCTGTGGTCCCAGCTACTCAGCAGGCTGAGGTGGGAGGATCACTTGACCCCAGGAGGTGGAGGTTGCAGTGAACCAAGATCGTGCCACTGCACTCCAGCCTGAGCGATTGAGCCAGACCTTGTCTCAAAAAATGAAACAAAACAAAACAAAAAATAGCTGGGTGTGGTAGGGCGTGCTTGTAGCCCCAGCTTCTGGGGAGGCCGAGGTCGGAGGATTACTTGAGCCCGGGAAGTGGAGGTTGCAGAGAGCCGAGATTACACCACTGCACTCCAGCCTGAGCAATGGACACTCAGAGAGAGAGAGAGAGAGAGAGAGAGAGAGAGACACTCTCTCTCTCTCTCACACACACACACACACAAATTTAAAATTTAAAAACATTTTTTTAAAAAAGGGAAAACTCAACATAAGTACACACAGACACATGTTGAACCTTAACTTTCAGTTCTACTTAAGTTTATTTGGATTTTTCTTAACTGCGTTAATTTTTCTATGTTTTCTAATACGTTGAAAATCTTGCTTTATCCTACCTATGTAAGTTTCAAAATAATATCAGTGTTAATGATTACATTAAGCATACTGAGTGAGATTTTTTTAAAAAGTTCCTCAAGGTTGAAAATAGAAGCACTCCTTCTAGATTATGGCCTTTAGTTTTAAAAAGGAAAGAAAAGAAAAAAAAATCCAGCTCCATCATATTTATCATCTTCAACAAACCTCGTTGGCTCTTTGTGACCACACAAGAGTCGCCCTTCCTCCTCTCTCCTGGTAAAATGGGCCCCTCTCTGGGTTTTTTTAAGCGCAGGTGTCCCCATTGTGTTCATGGACTCTCCTCACTTGTCCTCCTACCCCAGCGGCCCAGCTAAATTTCCCCACCAGCTTTGCGGTTTGAAGGAAGGCATGATCTGTACCACCTTCCTCTAGGGACCGCAGGACTGGCCTTCCCTTGGGACCCTACAGAAGGCAGGCAGGAGGCTCCACTGCCAGACAGGAAGCGGAGCCTTATTTAACAATGAGCTGCAAACTCCACCACTTCAAAAGAGTCCAGATCTGGCACGTCTATAAACGCAGCCTGTTCACTCCGCAGCTGCCTTCGGAAAAGTCAGAAAGCTTAACAGCTCTGCTGGATTACACAGTCCATTGTACAAACAGTAGGAAGCACCGTAGAACTACTCCCCAAGCATTGATGTTAAAAAGCATGAATCCTAATACCTAATTTGGACAGTGGCTCTCTTTCCTTCTGCCTTGGTAAGCAGACTTGCTTCTGGAGGTTGCTGTGATGGAAGACGCTTTAAAAGATAAAAATAAAGAGTGTCTGTACATTTGCTTGAAGGCTGAGGGCCAGTGGGCTGGGCAAAGGGGTCGCTCCCTGCATTTGAATCTCTGTTTCACACCGCAGACCACACACTCCACCTCTCTGCTTCCTACGTGCTAATCTGGGAGCACTCCCCAGGGGCTCTGGCTGACTCTAGTGCCCACTGCTCAAGGTGAGTAGTCAGAATCTCCTCAGTGAGAAAATGGATATGAATGCAGATTCCCAGGCCCAGGGCACAGATGACAATGGTAAAGATGAGCCTCAGAGCAAAGATGCAGAAGCATGGGTGTAAGACTAAATTTAAAACCCTGTCATCAAAGTGAGAAGGAACTTGAAATTGGTACGAGAGGCCAGGCCCAGTGGCTCACACCTGTCATCTCAGCACTTAGGGAGGCTAAGGCAGGAGGATCACTTGAACGCAGGAGTTTGAGACCATCCTGAGCAACAAAGTAAGATCCCATCTCTACAAAAAAAAAAAAAGCGGAGTGTGCTGGTGTGCAGCTGTAGCTGCAGATACTGGGGAGGATGAGGTGGGAGGATCCTTTAAGCCCAGGAATTTGAAATTGCAGTGAGCTGTGATCACACCACTGCACTCCAGCTTGGGCAAACTGAGATGACAAACCATTTTTTTTTTTTGAGACAGAGTCTTGCTCTGTTGCTCAGGCTGGAGTGCAATGGTGCAATCTTAGCTCACTGCTGCAACCTCCACCTCCTGGGTTCAAGAGATTCTCATGCCTTTGCCTCCTGAGTAGCTGGGACCACAGGCACAGCCATCACACCCAGGTAATTTTTTGTCTTTTTAGTAGAGATGGGGTTTTGCCACATTGGCCAGGCTGGTCTTGAACTCCTGACCTCAAGTGATCCACCTGCCTTGGCCTCCCAAAGTGCTGGGATTATAGTTGTGAGCCACCATGCCAAGCCGGACAAACATATTCATGAAACAGTACAACTACAAATTTGAGAAAAGTGAAGCAAATATGCACACACTTGGGAGACAGAAACATCTGGAAGTTTGGTAGATATGGGCGATCCAGCGATGGCAGTGCTGAGTATGAACTTTGAGGTGTGTGTGCAGTAACAATCGGTCTTTGAGTACATGAAGGTACATATGTTTCTGCATCAACCATTCCTCCTTTTCTCCCTCCTTCCCAGTTTAGCACCTGAATTCACTCTCCATTTTCACAGCCTGGGCTGCGCGGGGCATCTGTTCCCTGGAAATGCTCCATCATCTTGGCTTTCTCTAGTTCCACCAACCACCATTTGCCCACCATTCCCACTAGATTAGCTGCACTTGATCAACTGCTGGAAGTTGATGTAGGCGAGTCCCCTGACATCCAGATGTCTCAACCAAAAGGATGGGGTTTATGGGGAGACTCAGATATCCCTTAGAATCCAATAGAGGAGGTGGCTGGGGGCAGACAGATGGCAGCAACGGCCTAAGTGAAGAGACTGCCATTCACAGTAATTTGAATTTAAATAATAAATAAGATTTGTTTATTTATTTATTGAGATGGAGTCTCACTCTGTTGTCCAGGCTGGAGTGCAGTGGTGCCATCTCAGCTCACTGCAACCTCTGCCTCCTGGGTTTAAGCAATTCTCCTGCCTCAGCCTCCCGAGTAGCTGAGATTACAGGTGTGCACCACCATGCCAGGCTAATTTTATATTTTTAGTAGAGACAGGGTTTCTCCATGTTGGTCAGGCTGGTCTGGAACTCCTGACCTCAGGTGATCCACTCACCTCGGCTTCCCAAAGTGCAGGGATTGCAGGCGTGAGCCACTGCGCCTGGCCTAATAAATAAGATTTAAATAATAAACTAATTTATGGAATGTAGGCAGGCACTATGCTTTGAATTTTACATTCATTGTCTCATTTAATATTCAGAGCCTTCCAAGTGGGTTTTACTGATACTTAAGTTGCTATAGACAATACATGGCCAGGCGCAGTGGCTTATGCCTGTAATCCCAGTATTTTGGGAAGTCAAGGTGGCAGCACTGTTTAAGCCCAGGAGTCCAAGACCAGCCAACCATCCTGAGCAACATAGGGAGACCCTGTCGCTATTAAAAAAAAAAAAAAAAAGACTGGGCACAGTGACCGACGCCTGTAATCCTAGCACTTTGGGAGGCCAAGGTGGGCATATCACCTGAGGTCAGGAGTTCCAGGCCAGCCTGTACAACGTGGTAAAACCCCGTCTCTACTGAAAATACAAAAATTAGCCAGGCATTGTGGCACGCGCCTGTAATCACAGCTACTCGGGAGGCTGAAGCAGGAGAATTGGCTGAACCTAGAAGGCGGAGGTTGCAGTGAGCTGAGATGACGCCACTGTGCTCCAGTCTGGGTGACAGAGGGAGACTCCCCCTGTTGTCCCAGTTACTTGGAGGGAGGGAGGGAGGGAGGGAGGGAGGGAGGGAGGAAGGAAGGAAGGAAGGAAGGAAGGAAGGAAGGAAGGACTGACGGACCCAGACAATACATAAGTCCATGGGTATGGCTGTGTGGCAATAAAACTTTATTTACAAAACAGGCAAAGGGCCATAGGCTACAGTTCCTGTAAGTCTACCACCTGAGGCTCTGGCTTATCTAGCAGCTGCCCGAAAGGCTGGGCAAGAACCCAGAAATGGAGAAGGATTAACACTTAGTGGGGCAGACAAACTTAATCCAATGAGAGAGAGGAAGCAGCAAGTCCCTGACAGTCGTATTGTTCTCCCTTCCTTCCTAGGCAGCTTTCTGAGGAGTGGTTTCATATGTTCCTGGGTAACCAGCTGGGTTTCTTGGGAATCTTTGTGGCCAGTTGACCAATGGCACTGCTCTGAATTTGTTTTCTTCCTTCCCTGCCTCACCCCGCTTTTGTCCTCACTCCTAGTGTCCTTACAGTCACACAATGTGCCTCAAACCCTGTGCTCAGACAGCTGCTTTTCCTGAGAAAAGACTTCAGCTGCTCCAGCCACAGCCCTCCTTTGGGTCCACTTGATAACCAACAGCATCTTTGCCTTTCATTTAAGTGCAATTCAACAGGAACTTATGAGTAACACATGCAAGTTGATTGAGCAAAGGTATAGAGACTGTGTTGAATAAATAAGGGAGTATTGCCAGACCTTAATAAAGAAGAACAGAGGGCAGGTGTGGTGGCTCATGCCCGTAATCCCAACACTTTGGGAGGCCGAAGCAAGCAGATCACCCGAGGTCAGGAGTTCGAGACCAGCTTGCCCAACATACGGAAACCCTGTCTCTACTAAAAATACAAAAACTAACCGGGCATGGTGGTGTGGTCCTCCCATCTCAGGCTCCTGAGTAGCTGGACCACAGGCATATAACATCATGTACAGCTAATTTTTTAAAATTTTGTGTAGAGATGAGGTCTTGCTATGTAGCCCAGGCTGGTCTCGAATTCCTGGACTCAAGCCATCCTTTCACCTTGGCCTCCCAGAGTGCTGAGATTACAGGCCTGAGTCACTCACCCAGCCCAAATTGTACATTTTTTTAAAACTAGGGAGACATGTGAAGTGGCAACAGTCCTGAGAATGGTACTAGTTCAATTTTACTGTGTGTTCGCGTGCAGATCTTGTGGAAAGGCAGATCCTGATTCAGGGTGTCTGGGGTGGGGCCCAAGATTCTGCATTTCTTACAGTCTCCAAGGAGACGTGGTTGCTGCTGGCCTATGGCTCCTACTTTGAGTGCCAAGGCCCTAGAGCTTGTATCTTATCCTGAAAAGCAAAGAAAACTCCCAGGCCATATTTGAATTTGTGGAGGACTTGGTTCAAAATAGATGCAGTAAAATTGATTAGCATCCAACTAAGCCACAGATTAGCATTCTCTTTCTTTCTTTCTTTCTTTTTTTTTTTTTGTTGTCACCCAGGCTGGAGTGCAGTGGTGCGATCTCGGCTCACTGCAACCTCTGCTTCCCAGGTTCAAGCGATTCTCCTGCCTCAGCCTCCTGAGTAGCTGGGATTACAGGTGTGTGCCACCACCCCCAGCTAACTTTGGTATTTTTAGTAGAGATGGGGTGTCACCATGTTGGCCAGGCTGGTCTTGAACTCCTGACCTCAGGTGATCCACCCCTCTCGGCCTTCCAAAGTGCTGAAATTATAGGTGTGAGCCATGGCGCCCGGCTGGAGCATTCTCAAAGCAGTGGATGAGTCAAGGAGGGAATCGTTAGTTTGGGAATGGTGAGCAACGTCCTTCCTCTTGGATTCTGAAGTGTTTGGGACTAACCTGGGACAGAAGTCAGGATGCAGGGAGGAAAAGAGAGTAAAGGGAAGAGGAATACAACAGATAAGGACTGAGCGAGGCAAACACAAGTGATTTGTGTTGAGAAACAGAATGTTCTGACAATGTTCTCCTATTGAAATTTAAAGGAGCATTTCCATCCTGGTCTGATAAAACAGGAAGCCAGTATTGTGATAAACTCCCAGGAGAAGCTCTTGCCCAAGGGAGCAGCACATTGCCCTCCCATAGACCTATCCATGGCTAACCTCCTAACTCATCACACTCCATCTGAAATGCTTTCTCAGTGAAAGTCAACTAGCCAGTTGTTAACTGTGAGAATAAGGCGAAAATGGAAGGTGAAACAGGATTTGCTTCACAGTGATTTGATTTTCAATTCATAATTAAAGTTGGTGGAACACGTCTATTTCAAAAAGAACAATTGACCTGGGCACAGTGACTTATGCCTTTGGGAGGCTGAGGTGGGAGGATCGCTTGAGGTCAGGAGTTCAACACCAGCCTGGGCAACATAGTGAGACCCCGTCTCTACTAAAACTCAAATAAATTAGCCAGGTGTGTTGGCATGCATCTGTGGTCCCAGCTGCTGTGGGGGCTGAAGTGGGAAGATTGTTTGAGCCTCGGGGGTTGAGGCTGCAGTGAGCCCTGATAGTGTCACTGCATTCCAGCCTGGGTAACAAAGCAAGATCCTGTCTCAAAAAAAAAAATTGATATTGATAACAGTTGGATGGAGTAAATATGCCAAAAGTAACAATTTTCATATAGCTCAGAGTTGAAACTGGCATCAGTGATGGAATAAACACCAAGTAGAAAGAAAAGGAAACAAGACAGATATGAAAAGCTGATTGTAGTATGAGTGGTTAATGCTATTATTTTAAATATTCAATGACTACCACAACAGAGCCACAAATAAATGCAGGAGTACAGACTATTAAAGATAGTTCAATGTTTATTTAAATGAATGTCAAGTACCGTGTTTTACATGTAAATTCACATTTCGTGCTTTTTCTGATGTCCAAGAAAGCATAAATAATTCTACACTCCTTCATGGTGAGAATCGTGCTCACATGTGCCTGCCTAAAGACATTTGCGTACGTTTCTTTATAAGAACATCAGTTTCAGTTCAGTTTACCTTATTCTATTTGGTGACATTTGGACTTTTCAGCTCAAAAGGAGAAAAAGTTTTTAATGAAAATTTCCAACACCCAACAAAGGAATGTAATGATTTTGAGACCTGATGCTTAGCTATGTACTTGAGTTCAGTTGACAAACGTTCGAGGCTCATTAAAAGCAAACTGTTTTAGACAATCTGCTCTCTTTGGAGTGGCTTTGACAGTACACACACACACACACACACACACACACGCATTCACATACTTTTTGTCAGATGTACAAACAAAATTGACTCTTCATAGAATTTTAGGACTGGGCACGGTGGGTGGTTCACACCTATAATCTCAGCACTTCGGGAGGCTGAGATGGGTGGGTCGCCTGAGCTCTGGAGTTCAAGACCAGCCTGGGCAACATGGCAAAACCCGGTCTCTGCCAAAAATAGAAAAGTTAGCTGGGTGTGGTGATGTACGCCTGTGGTCCCAGCTACTTGGGAGGCTGAGGCAGGAGGATCGCTGGAGCCAGGGAAGTTGACGCTGCAGTGAGCCGAGGTCGTACCACTGCACTCCGCCCTGGACGACAGAGACTCAGTCTCATAATAATAAAGAATTTTAGAAAAATTACACATTTCATTGACACCCAAATTGAACTCAGAAAAAAAGGTTCATTTGTGCTTTTAAGATCATGAATGATGAAAATGATTTGTTCCATCAAAAGTCAGTAAACTCAGCCAGATGCAATGGCTCACACCTCTAAACCCAGTGACTTGGCAGGCTGAGGCGGGATGATCACTTGAGGCCAGGAGTTTGAGACCAGCCTGGGCAACATGGTGAGACTCCTTCCCACATTCCCACCCTCATTTCTTACAAGAAAAAAAAAGTCATTAAATCCATTCCAATTTGAAATGATGTCCCAAATATATAGATGTTCTTGATCCTATCTCCTACTAAAGTCGAAAGACAGGAATCCCATCACCATGCCAGCTTCTGTGTTTCCTGGCAGAATTCAGTGCCTTGTGGGGTGTCCCCAAGGCCATGTAGTTCCTTGCCACATGGGGAACCCTGCAGGGCAGCTCACAACAAGGCCAGTTGGTTCCTCACAGCCAGCAAGGGAGAGAGTCCACCACAGCCGCTCTCAGGGCTGCCTGGTGGGGTGAGGGGCTGCAGTGTTCCTGTCCCACTTCTGCCAGTCAGCCAGTCCAGGCTGCCCCTGGGGTAGGCACTTCAAGTCCCAGGCTTGGCTGGCCCCTCAGGCTCTCTGAGTTCTTGCCACCTGAGCATGTGCCCCTACAAAGAGTGGCAAGGACTGGCAGCCGGCAATGAGGAAAAGTCTTTACGGATGGAAGGAGGACTCCATCCTGGGGTGACTCCAGGTAGCATGTGCTGCCGTCTCCATCCAGAATTCAATGTGCTTGGTTTGACCTTGTGGAATGGCCAAAAATTCTTAGGGTTGATTACAAAACTGAGAGAGTAAAACTTGCTGCAGTGATGTAAAGTTTGGAATTGAACCCCTTCTTCTCCTCCTAGGGGAATCTGGCAGCTCTGCAAATATTCCATATAAGGAATTTTTTTTTATTGTTTTGTATTTTTGTTTTTTTGAGACAAGACTGTTGCCCAAGGTGGAGTGCAGTGGTGTGATCAGGGCTCACTGCAGCCTTGACCTCCTGGGCTCAAGTGATCCTCCCACCTTAGCCTCCTTAGTAGCAGAGACTATTGGCATGTGCCGTCATGCCCAGCTAACTTTTTAAAAATGTATTGCAAAGACAGGGTCTTACTATGTTGCCCAGGCTACTCTGGAACTCCTGGGCTCAAGTAATCCTCCCACTCTGGCCTCCCAAAGTGCTGGGTTTATAGGTGTGAAAAGAATGGGTTTGGAACACAGGCTTAGAACCCAGACAGCCTGATCTGTGGTGGTTGTTCGGTATTGACTTGGCTGAATGAAACATGAGAGTCTTGGACTGTGTCCATCCTCTGGAAAACAGTAGAAATTCATGAATGGGGAAATGGTGCCTAAGGGTAGAACGTCAGCTGCAACAGGCAGATAATGATTCTGTGAGCCAGGCAGTCTCAGCGTGGGAAGAGAGGTGACCAATAGGAGCCACGGAGAGGGGTGGGTTGTGTCCTAAGAGGAAAGTTCAGTGATATTTCCTGACTGCCTTCCATGGACTGGGAACATCAGATATGCATCGTCTTTCGAAACTCTCACCTCCACCCCTGTGGCTCCTCTGTTTTATCCCTTCTTAATGAGTGAGGCACCAGAAGAGGGGAGGGAACTCATCTAAGGTCACAGATCTGGTGGAGTTGAGAATCAAACCTGGGCAGTTTGCCCTGAGTACTGCCACAAGAGGGGCACTGGGGATGCACCTTGCAGTCACCAAGAGTGTCTGTAAACTAGTCAGACAAGAAAACGCATCTTCTCAACCCACTTGCTTGAAGCCGCACTTTTTTTGAAGTCCACTTTTCAGAAGGCTGTGGAGGGTCATAGGTGGCCGAACTTGATGCTGTGTTCAGTGCCAACTGTGGTTTCAAGGAAGTGTGTGTATGTGTGGCAGGGTGGGGTGGGGTGATGAGGACAGACACGCCTATATACATATTACATATTTAGCACATTATATTAACACATTGAAATGAGATGACTCTGGGATGACTATCTGCCTTCATACAAGACTGAAATTTCATGTATCTAACAAAGAGAACTCAACTCCTCCTTAACCATAGACTGGCTAATTTTGCAATGACTGCTTCCGAGGCACTCAAGTGGCCTTGAGTAGAGAATAGGAAACCCACATTAACCTCAGGGGCGTGGCCTGTGGTTAAAGCTGACCTGCAGGCAGATAGCAGGGCTTCCCTCAACACTACACTGCACCCTGCGGAGACAGTCTGTGCTGCTCACTAGAACACACGTCAGGATCGGGAGCATGGAAAGGCACTAACGTACACAGTGGGGTCAGTTACTCCTCAGAGCGGAGCCTGATGGTCAAATGCAGTGGCCCTTTATCCCTAAGTCCTCAGGGTGATTGCTTTGTCCTGGCTTGAACATCTAGTGACCTACAGTAAATGTGTGTATAACCTGAGGTTCTCAAATTTGTGCCATTTCTTCTTTTTAGAGACAGAGCCTCACTCTGTTGCCCAGGCTAGAGTGCGGTGGCACCATCACAGCTCAATGCAGCTCCTAGGTTCAAGCCGTCCTCCTGCCCCAGCCTCTCCAATACCCATGACTACAGGCACACGACATTATGTCTAGCTTTTTTTTTTTGGTAGAGATGGGGACTGGCCATGTTGCCAAGGCTGGTCTTGAACTCCTGGACTCGAGAGATCCTCCTGCCTTGGCCTCCCAAAATGCAGGGATTACAGGCGTGAGCCACTGTGCCTGGCCAAAACGTGTGACATTCCTTTATTTTATTTTGAGACAGGGTCTCACTCTATCGCCCAGTCTGGAGTGCAGTGGAGTAATTATGGCTCATTGCAGCCTCCAACTCCCAGGCTCAAGTGATCCTCCCACTTCAGCCTCCCCAGTAGCTAGGACTACAGGTGTACCACCATGCCCAGCTAAATTGTTTATATTTTTTGTAGAGGCAGGTTTTCATTGTGTTGCCCAGGCTGGACATTTCTTGATTACATGAGTCAGAAAACTTTAAAAAATGAGCCAGATGCTAAATCTTTCAAACCTTGCTGGCCACCTGGTCTTTGTTGCAATTACCCAGCCATGCCATAAGAACCATGAAGTGCCCTCACAACACAGTGAGACCCTGCCGTTAGCCTGCTGGGCAGCCATGGTAAACTGCATCTCTCAGGGAGAGAATGTGACACATTTCAAAAGCCCATATGTACTGTATTTTTATTGTTATTTTGTTTTACTTAGTTTGCTACAATAGAGCAGAGATTGGTAAACTATGTCCATCTGATTCTCTAAATAAAGTTTTACTGACACAATGCCATGTCTACTTCTTTTAGAGACCCTGTCTCTAAAAAGAAGTCACTTCAAATTAATTATCATCATCTCTGCCTTATCATTGTACCCAAAGCCTCTGGGATGTGTACCACCTAAAATTATGTACACGGCCTTTCTGTAATCCATTCCAGTCTGAGTAACATAGTGAGAGTCCATGTTTAAAAAAAAAAAAAGGAAAAAGAAAAATAGGAGACAATATGTAATGAAGTAAGCGGCTTATGAGAAATGCTGGATGTATTCATTAAGCAAAGAGTATGTGAGCCACAGATAGATAGGGAGGGATGGAAGAACCAACAAGGCCCCAGATATTCTTGAGGTCTTACATTGGTTAGCATTGGTGATGCCCATTCTGGCCACTCATGTCCTTTCCCTGAGAGACGCAACTCACACCACGGCTGCCTAGCAGGCTAATGGCAAGCCACAGCTGCACCAAACGCACTCGCTCCCACGTCTTTCTGACAGAGCTGCAGTGCTGACTCCAACCACCTTCCATCTGCTGATCCCCTGACTCATGCTCAGTTAGGGTCCTCCTAACTGCACGGCCAGAAGGGTGGGATGAGGTGGCAGGAAGGAGAAAAGAGAGAGAGAGAGAGAGATGGGTGCACATTGACACTGACTAACTCCAGACTAAGGTAGTGTGGCTGATATCTGGCCCTAAATGCATCTGCCTTGAGCCTAGGAGACAGGCTGCAGTGAGCTGTGACTGTGCCACTAACTGGGCAAAGAGTGAGACCCTGTCTCAACAACAACAACAAATGAAAGCAAAAGAAAAAGAGAAATTTCTCTTGTTCTAAGCCATACTGGTAATTTGTACACACAGCCCTGGGAAACTCATACAGTATCCCAAGGGCACTCAAACTCCACCTGCTGAAGCAGAACCCATTGCCTCCCCTCCCTGGCTCTTCTGCTTCCAATCTTCCATTTATCTGTCCCTCAACTCAGTGACTTAGCCAAGAAACCGAGGAGTTAGCTTTGACACACCCCCCACAACACACACACCGCCCCCCGCACTTCATTTCGAGGTCTTTGAGCCCTCTACACCCAGCCTCCACTGTCCACCGTCTTTCTGGGAGCATCTGCCCTTGATCACACCCTTGTTTTCTGCTCATGCCAGCCAAGCCAGGCAGCCAAGCCTCCAGGTGCTCCCCTCCTCCACTAGAAACCTGCAATCCCCAGGAATTCCCATCTTCAGCCTCCTCTCTCAGTGGCCCCTTCTAGAGGCGGCACGAAGGGACACCTGGCCCTCCCTGGCACTGTGGCTCCCCAAGCCATGGACCACGGGCTGCTTTCCGCCCCACACCCTTCCTGGCCACCCTCACTCAGGCAGGTGGTGGGGAAGGCGGCTTCCTGACCCCACTCACCTTTTTCCACCTGCTCTCTCTCCACTTAAAGCCCCTGCCTTGAGGCTGCCGGTGTCCTGGGCTCATGCCACCCCGTTCTCTGTGCAGATGAAGGCTCACTGCAGTCTCCACCTCCCGGGTTCCAACGATTCTCCTGCTTCAGCCTCACAAGTAGCTGGGATTACAGGTGCCCACCACGACACCCAGCTAATTTTTGTATTTTTAGTAGAGACAGGGTTTCACCACATTGGCCAGGCTGCTCTCTAACTCCCACGTGATCTGCCCCCCTCAACCTCCCACAGTGCTGGGATTACAGGCGTGAGCCACCATGCACAGCCTACTGTCACCCTTTCCCATCATTCTCCAGTGATAAATCATGATGGCTCTAATGTCCATATGGATGAGCCTCCCAGTTCTGCAGCCTCTTGGTTCTCCCACTGGAGATTTTGTTCCCTTGCACTCAGCCACTATGCTGAGGTCACACTGTGGTCCTTGTTACCAGAGGTAGCTAAGTCCCTCCACCCTCTTGAGGCCCCCTCCAGGACCCTCAGTTCCATGTGGGCATGGGTTGTGCTGAGTCACGGCAGACTTGCTGAAAGAATGAGCTCTATGGTCACCAAGAGAAGGCACTATTGGAGGGTCGCTCTGTGCATGGGGACAGCCTTTCTGAAACTGATTTTGACATTATTCTCCTGAGAAGTTGTGTAAGAACGGTACTCACTAAAAGATTTCTGCCTTCCTGTCTTTAAGCAGATCAGCTTTCCAAGAAGGAGTTTACTATCAGCCTGCAGCCTGCGTTGGGGGTGGGGGTGCTACCCAAGGCACCCTCACCCCACTTCCTCTCAGCCACCAGGATGCAGCTTTGTCATTAAGGCTTGAATGAGCTTTGAAATATTCCAGGATAAAAAGTGGGTGAAGGATGGAATGAGAGTTCTACTTTTGTGTCCATTTGAAGTTTCCACAATGAAAGATGAAAACTAAAATATTTTACTATGGCTTGATTTCTTTATTGACTTTGGAGACGGGGTCTCCCTCTGTCGCCCAGGTTGGAGTGCAGTGGCTTGCCTTGACTCACTGCAGCCTTGATCTCCGGGGTCCAGCGATCCTCCCACTTCGGCCTCCAAAAGTGCTGAGATTACAGATGCAGGCCACCACACCCGGCCCTTGCGGCTTTTTCTTTTTTTTTTTTTTTTTGAGACAGAGTCTCACTCTGTCACCAGGCGCCAGGCTGGAGTGCAGTGGTGCCATCTTGGCTCACTGCAACCGCTGCCTCCCAGGTTCAAGCAATTCTCCTGCCTCAACCTCCCGAGTAGCTGGGACTACAGGCGCACGCCACCATGCCCAGCTAATTTTTGTATTTTTTTAGTAGAGACGGGGTTTCACCATGTTGGCCAGGATGGTCTCGATCTCTTGACCTCGTGATCCACCCGCCTCGGCCTCCCAAAGTGCTGGGATTACAGGCGTGAGCCAACGCGCCTGG